>CM046874.1:477159309-477459309 GCA_025667525.1 Glebionis coronaria
TGACCATCACATTGTGGTGCTCACCTTGTGACGGAAACGATACTTACCTTCATCTTTGTTATACCCTTTTTACCTTGTTAAAGGTCGGCTAGAACAAGTAAAAGAAGAAAACCCTAATAGTTGTTATTCTGGTTACAATTCGTATAAAGGAGAAGGAAACCCCTAGCTATGGTTTATTTATTTGTTGCTATTCTCAAACCTAACAAACCTAACCATGCTTAGGGTTTTGGTATTTTCGGTTTTAACATACAATTGATACACACGTGTTGTGTGTTTCGTGAAGTCTACCACTACTACCGCGGTGTGTTCATTTGACGTGGTGTGTGAGCAATAGATAGAGACGACACTTTAGTCTGGTCGTATTTAAGACCTTCAATTTCATATTATAGGTTTTCAATACTCTCGGGAGGGAGTTCATCAAGATGGTTTAAGATGCTTTCCATTTGTTCTTCAGGAGTTTTCTTCGGTAATCCTATTCCGTATTCAGGAGATGGAATATTAATAGAGGCATGTGATGAGGGAGGTTGACATTGAGGTATAGGTAAATTTTCATAATATGTATGTAGAACTTGCATAAAGGGGTCGTTATGAAGAGGTACGTGATTGGAAGGATTATTGACGGGTAAGGCTAATACTGTAACACCCCACTTGGATAAGTGGACCGTTACGTGTATTTATGGCGTGTCATCAAAGCATAAGGTAAATGTCCTAAAACATTAACTGACCATAAAGGAAATACCGGAATCAAACATCGACAATCCAAACATAAGCCCAAAACATGAAACATAAAATACTGAATGAAAGGACTAAACAATGTCAACTAAGCAGAATAATGTAAGAAATGCATAAAGTAAGAAATCTGGATAGCTTCCATCCAAATGCACGTGCTCTTAGAATCCTAAAAGCGTCCTGGTGTACCTGCCGTTAGAACATGAAAGGAACTACGGTTGAGCATAACGCTCAGTGAACGGATATAAAACATGATAAGGAATTACTGAAATGAACAGATGATGAAATATTGGAGCTGTAAGATTGATAAGTAAAGTTGCAGCGGAAATCTGTGTAAAATCTGTAAAGTCTGATTTATAAATAATAAAGCTGAACTGATATCTGTTAAATCTGCAAACATGCATTTACTGTATTTTAATTGCCAAGAGCTTATATAGGTCATGTGCTGTAACAACTGCTGCATGAGTACATAGAGGGGTGACCTCGTCATGCTGTAGAGGGGTGACCTCTAAATAACTGTGCTGGGTGGAGGGATCAGCTCCAATGTGAAGGATGTAGAGCACACACCACATTCACCTGCTAAACTGTAAGCTGTAGCCTAGGATGCATCCATACGCCCCACTAATAATACTGATAAAATGGCCGAGCTGAGCTGAGTGAGACGATGCAGGATATCACTCTCCTGCATGTGAGTCACGACACCGGTGCCTCTAGTGTCGTGGTTACGGTACCTCCGTAACTAGTACATAAACTAATCATGCTTGTATATAATGCTCAGGTAATTTATTTTATTATAAACATGATTACTGATAAGTTTAAACATATACTGGGAAAAACATTTGGCTGCAGACGGGGAATCCTAATCATGCATAGGAAAGGAAGTCCTTACTGAAAGGACGGAAAATCCGTACCTCGTGTCCAGTACTGAAATAAGACTGAAAGCTGACGGATCGAATCTGACTTCACGGATACTACATAAATAATGTACGCGAAAATAAGTTGACTGATGTTTATATATATTACTGCTCTTACTGTTTTTGTTGGATTTAAAAATTATTCTTGAAATACTGATCGAATATAATCTGGTAGGTTCTGACTGTTCGTAAATATTACTGATTTAATGTATTCTGTATTTCTGATTATCGTAAAATGTATTTCTAATACTCACGATCTTACTAAACATAGTAACCCGTCATACATCTAAAGTTTCCTGATTTAGAAATATTTCCAATTTAATATCTTTAAAATTAAATCATTAGTAAATAAGATAAATGATCAAGCGAGAATCAATTTAATTTTATTAATTAAATTACATAAATCATACAATATAATTGATTAATTAAATAAAACTCATTTCTAAAAATGATTAATCCGTTTAATTACCCCCCCTGGTTCCCACTGTTTTTGGGTTATTTCCACTGTTATAGTATTTGTTTCCACTGCTTTCATTATTAGTTCCCCCTGCTGGTCGAGTTCCCACTGTTAGTGCAGTGGTTACCACTGCTAATGCAGTGGTTCCCACTGCTTTCATATAGTTCCCACTGTTTATGTTTTCTGTTTATAAACCCAAACACCCCTTTTCTGAGTTAGTCCCAAACACCCTGTTACTAGTCCCAAACACCCCTGCAGGTTGTTGTTGCTATTCGAATAGCCAAACGCCCCTGCTGTTTGGATTTTTAGGGCTGCGAGTTCAATCAAACACGCCACACACCCATTATGGGTCGTGGCTGATCAAACAAAGACACCACCGAGACCCTTGTTGGTCTCGACTTACGTGAAACCAAACAATCCCGACCCTAATTCTGTTTTATTCCATGTTTACTAAGGAATTTTCTTTGTTTAGATCAAGCACATTAAATCGTGGCATAGACAGAAATTAAAAGCAAAGGATTCATACCATTTTCGGATTTGGTAATGACGTGAAGAAACAAACACGACTTCACTGCTGAAAACTAAGCCCGAGTGTTTCTTCTTCTTTTTTTTTTTTGTGCTAAACCGTCGGCCACCATCTTTTTTTTGTCTCTTGTGTCGGCAGAAACAAACCCTACCCTCTGTTATATTTTTTTTTTGTTCGCTGTGTCTAAGCCAAAGGGGAAACCCCCGTTTTTATTTCTTTGCAAAATGGGCCGACCCAAACCCTTCTTCCTCTTTTTTTTTTTAAACCGGGCCTAAAGCCCTTTTACACTTTCTCCTTTTATTTTTTTTCTTCTCAATTAAATACTTGTACACCTTATTTTCTCGCGTTTTTGTTTCTGAAACGCGATAATTATTATTTCTGTAAAATACATACGTAATATATTCTAAAACTTAATAATTATTTTCTGAATAATTATTCGTTTGTAATATTTAAATAAACTGAGACTACGCGTATTTAATATTAACGTTTAATTATTTCTGTAAAATAATTAATTCATCTGTAATATTTTCTGAGACTGAATACTTATTATCTGCATAAACTGTAATATTCATAGTATTTAATAAACTGGGATTGCGTATTTAATTTCTGCGTTTCTATCTCTGTCTAATAATTAATATTTATATAGTTTATTAAAATTAAACCGCGTATTTAAATATTCTGATTTTTAAATACGGGTTTTATAATTCTTCCCCTCTAAAAATAATAATTCGTCCCTGAATTAAAGATACGACTATACTGGGTTTTACAATTCTTCCCCTCTAAAAAGGAGAAATTCGTCCTCGAATTAAAGGTAATAAGCTGATGAAGTTATAAGAACTGAAAGAACACGTAGACTGAAAAGACAATTAAGCTGAAGGATGAATTGTCTTCTAATTAAGACATAATGCTGCTGGTAGGTATAAACCTGACATGACTGAAATGATCATGTAACGTGACACGGCTGAAGAGAACATGGAACGTGACGTGACCGAAAGAACTTAACTGGATTTATTGAAGGAAAGGAGATGAGAGGTCCGGATGGACTCCTCCGTTTCGAGTAGCTTCCCGCTCGAAACAATTCCTTCAAGGGTCTAAACATAATGAAAATCTTGGTCCTGATGACCCTGTCCTGACGATGCTGAATAGTTTCTGGTTCCATACTTAAGATGGATTTTCTGAATCTAATAGAAGGAAAAGCCATAGCATGTAGGATACATGAAACGATACGTGTAAATATTCTGAAAAGATGACATTTATATCTCTGAGAAAGCTGCTGAGATATAGGGACAAACTACGTGAACAATTGTGAACGTGCTGAGTGAGCAATTGTGAACGTGGTTCATAATTATATGAGGAGCTTTGGAATGGAATATATCATGAATGTGATACGTGAATCATACTGTGAACGTACTTCTAGAACATATCATGAACGTATGCTGACTGAGGAATGAATGCCAAACGTTACGGCCTGAGATGTGAAACGTCTGCCTGGTTATGGAATAGTTGTGCTAGACTTGAGTCTAATTTCTCAAGCTTTCTATAACCGTATACGGTAATAAACTGAGAAACGTGTATCGTGAAATGGCACACGAAGTGGAACGTGAACAATGTTATGAACGCTAACGTGAGCTTAAATCATGAGATAGCATACAAAAAAATGAACTGAAACAGCGTCATACCGCGAATGAGACGTAAACGTGAAAGTGAAAATAAACATGAACTTAAAGTGGACGTAGACATACACTTGATCGTGAACATGAATTCTGTCTGATATGATGGTCGATGGAATGCCTTGAATTCGTACGATTTACTGCTGGATTTCAAAATTTTCTGTAGATCTGTACCGCGTGATCCTTTCGGATGAAAGAAACGCGCAGGCTGATTACATGGTTGGCGATAACTTAGATAGTATTATATTTTCTCTGAGCCTGTGGTAGCTGATAATAATTTCATGGGATTCCGTCTCATTTCTGTTCAGAAATTTCTAAGGGTTGTAGTAACTCACTAACATGACGGTGTTCTATCTTGAACCTGCAGTAGGTCAGGCATTTAGATAAGAACATAGCTGCATCAATGCGTGATGCGGATTCTATCAAAGTTTTGTCTGGGATTGTGGAACATTCTGGTGGAAATCTGGTTGAATAGTCTTAAAACATTTTTAGTGAGAACTATCGGCAGTTTCTGCGGTAGTAGTTAATTGAGATCTAAAAAATTGTACTTCGTTCACAGGCGTCAGTCGGGACCATCAGGTGATGGCCTTCACCTGCGCAGGATTGTCTGAAATTTCTTTCTGTTAAGGTACAATGGCTCAGAAATGCCACTTTGTTCAATTGGAATTCTTGTCTGGAAAGTTGGGTATAAAAATAACTCCTATTGAAGATTCGGTACAATTGCGAGAATATGAGTCTCGTGTTCTTCTCTAGTATTAGGCATATCAGAATGTGATCAATGAATATACTGATGATATTGCATGGGAGTCATAAAAAATTTTATTCATAATTTCATAATCTAACTGGAGCGTTAGGGAGCTCAGAAGTATAAAATCAAAATTTTTAGAGAGACTATAACATGTTCAACAGCAATCTGGAAAACATCATGTTCTTCTCTCACCACTGTTGGTGGCCCGATCACGAATTGTTCTGGAAAATATTTAAGACATCGTAGCAGGCCAGGTAACCTCCTATGAGTATCGTTTTATGAATGGTACCGGCCTTCTTTCTGATAGACAGAAACGATACACCTCCTGGTGGTACGTTAGGGCGAATAAAGCCTCGTTCCGGTAATTCTTGCAGCAATTGCTGCAACTCTTTTAACTTAGCTGAAGCCCTGTGATCAAGAATTTTGAAAACAGGTTCTGTTCTTGAGACTAGCTCGATGTTTAAATTTCTGTCTCGTGGTTAGGAAGGAATTTCTAGAACACCTTCTGGAATGACATCTGGAAATTTTAGGATAATCTGCTGGTCATGGATTCGAGGAATTTCAGAAGTGAATTTATAACTGGTAGCTAAAAGTCTTCGTAACTAAGTATTGATAAGTCACGCGCTTGTAAGGAAGAAACAACTTGTACTGATTTTTCTGGCAGAAATATATAATGAATATATTTAGGATTTAGTAAGACGGATCTCGTAGTTAACTGAAAATAAGGCTTTAATAAATATGGTGATATTGTTGAGTCCTTTCTGGCTGAGAGGTAGGGGACTACCTGATTTAAGATAAAGCTGACATAGGAATACGTGAAGTGAACATGGCGACTTTTTCACTGAATGTGTTCGTCTGTAACTTCACAGAATGAATATTGCATGTTTAACCTGAATAATACTCTAGTGGTGGTGACTGGATTTTTTATTTTTTTTGGGGCTGATTATGCGTGTCATGACAAAACGGGTATACTCCCTTGGAGGGTACCCTGAATTTCTGAGGGTCTGGTTTAGAAGATATACTGAAATTATGAGTTTTGACTCGTACCTAGAGACAACACTCTTATGACATGTACCTTGACTGGTGTCTTGACAAATGTCTTCAGAAAAAAGGTACCTGAGGTCTGTGTCTTGACTGATGTCTTGACATGTCTTTTAATAGGTGAGTCTGAATAATGTTAAGAATTTCTGATAACTGTTAGGATTGGCGGACCGGTTAGACTGCTGACCCCTGCATTTTTGGTCGCGTCTGTTCCTGAGTTCCGATGGTTACTGACTGATTAATTATAAGTACGGTGGTTGTCACTACTGCTTTGTTTGTCAATTAAGAACGGTCATTATCCTGACCGTGATTCATGTAACTATTCTGCTGAGTGGCCGGCTGCGTTCCGGTTCTCACTCTTCTGAATGAACGGTTAGTTGAGTGAAGTGTGACATCTAGCTAAGAAAGTAAAAGCCTGGAATAGAATGGTAGTGTCAGATGGTAGAAATTTATTCTCGTCAGAAATTTCAAATTTATAGTTTTCGTCCTTGTTCTGCAGAGTCTTCATAGTATAAACAACATCAACATCTTGAGAAATCTCCAAAGTATCAGCAGCATCAGCATTTATGAGGTCTTCAAAGTGTTAGCGGCATCAACATCTAGCAAAATCTTCAACTCACGAGCAGCATCAGCACCTGGTAGAATATCGACAAGTGGAAACGCCCGAGATGATTGAGGATCGATTAGCAATATTCATGGAGTAGGGTACCTGGAGTACACCTGGACTACTGTACATGAAGTACAAAGTGAATACTGCACATGGAGCAAATCTGAGACACTGTACGTAGAGTACACGTGAAATACTGTACATGGAGCTAGTGGAAAAAATATAGGATGATCGATCCTGGTGTCGCTTGTCTGACATTATCAACGGAAATAATTTGATTTAACTGGTTAGCAACTGAACTGAAACAGTTAATATGATGGGCTGAAAATTCCTACATGGACTTAATGCTGGTTATATAGAGGCTGAAAAGTATGATTAAACGGAGTTTCATCAATGTTCAGTATGAAGACATAAGACATGATTGATAAAGACCAGAACATGATTTATCATGAAATAGTATGTTACTGTAATCCTTCTGTATCTTAGCATGAAACATTATCATCCTGTTGAAAACATAATACTTGTAAGGAAACATGAAACCAAATCATCATGTAGATGACATCAACGTGAGGGTATGAAAATTTTGACTGTTACAAGGAACATAAAAAGTCAATTCAACTGAGGTGTAATATCAACTGATGTGGACGACTATGGTTCAATACACAGAATTCAAAGAAGAAAACATGAGACTAAGTATGGGCTATTCTGGTTCGATCCATACTGGTCAAAATTTTCTGAGAACTGTCATGTATAGAAATTTATAATCTCGGACTAAATATGGATGGCTGTAGTTCAATCCATACTTGTCAAAATTTATGAAATGTCCTGATACGACAAAGGTGAACAACTGTGGGTCGGTTCACAAAACATCATTCGACTGAAAAGCATGAAATTTGACTTGAGAAATGGTGAACGTTTATGGCTGGTTCACCAAGTAATATTTGACTGAAAACATGAATCTGTCATGAGTAAGGGTAAACGCCTATGGTCAGTTTACCAATACAAAATCTGAACGGGCAAGGGTGAACGCCTATGGTCAGTTCACCAAACGAAAGCTTGCTAAAAGCACATGCGACTAAGTACGGCCAGTTCTGTACCAACCTTTTACTTAGTCAAAACTTTAAGAAAACTGACTGTTAAATGAAGAAAACTGGCTGAATAATCCATGAGCAACATGAAAGATAACAACGCCAAACTCTGGGAAGTTCCTGGTGACTACCCACTAGTCACAGGTCAAGTTTTAGAGCCTACAGGTCGAACCTTGCGCTCTGATACCATAATTGTAACACCCCACTTGGATAAGTGGACCGTTACGTGTATTTATGGCGTGTCATCAAAGCATAAGGTAAATGTCCTAAAACATTAACTGACCATAAAGGAAATACCGGAATCAAACATCGGCAATCCAAACATAAGCCCAAAACATGAAAAATAAAATACTGAATGAAAGGACTAAACAATGTCCAACTAAGCAGAATAATGTAAGAAATGCATAAAGTAAGAAATCTGGATAGCTTCCATCCAAATGCACGTGCTCTTAGAATCCTAAAAGCGTCCTGGTGTACCTGCCGTTAGAACATGAAAGGAACTACGACTGAGCATAACGCTCAGTGAACGGATATAAAACATGATAAGGAATTACTGAAATGAACAGATGATGAAATATTGGAGCTGTAAGATTGATAAGTAAAGTTGCATCGGAAATCTGTGTAAAATCTGTAAAGTCTGATTTATAAATAATAGAGCTGAACTGATATCTGTTAAATCTGCAAACATGCATTTACTGTATTTTAATTGCCAAGATCTTATATAGGTCATGTGCTGTAACAACTGCTGCATGAATACATAGAGGGGTGACCTCGTCATGCTGTAGAGGGGTGACCTCTAAATAACTGTGCTGGGTGGAGGGATCAGCTCCAATGTGAAGGATGTAGAGCACACACCACATTCACCTGCTAAACTGTAAGCTGTAGCCTAGGATGCATCCATACGCCCCACTAATAATACTGATAAAATGGCCGAGCTGAGCTGAGTGGGACGATGCAGGATATCACTCTCCTGCATGTGAGTCACGACACCGGTGCCTCTAGTGTCGTGGTAACGGTACCTCCGTAACTAGTACATAAACTAATCATGCTTGTATATAATGCTCAGGCAATTTATTTTATTATAAACATGATTACTGATAAGTTTAAACATATACTGGGGAAAACATTTAGCTGCAGACGGGGAATCCTAATCATGCATAGGAAAGGAAGTCCTTACTGAAAGGACGGAAAATCCGTACCTCGTGTCCAGTACTGAAATAAGACTAAAAGCTGACGGATCGAATCTGACTTCACGGATACTACATAAATAATGTACGCAAAAATAAGTTGACTGATGTTTATATATATTACTGCTCTTACTATTTTCGTTGGATTTAAAAATTATTCTTGAAATACTGATCGAATATAATCTGGTAGGTTCTGACTGTTCGTAAATATTACTGATTTAATGTATTCGGTATTTCTGATTATC
The DNA here is from genome assembly GCA_025667525.1 of Glebionis coronaria. Lineage (NCBI taxonomy): Eukaryota > Viridiplantae > Streptophyta > Magnoliopsida > Asterales > Asteraceae > Glebionis > Glebionis coronaria. The sequence continues at coordinate 477,168,522 of CM046874.1, forward strand.
GTAAAATGTATTTCTAATACTCACGATCTTACTAAACATAGTAACCCGTCATACATCTAAAGTTTCCTGATTTAGAAATATTTCCAATTTAATATCTTTAAAATTAAATCATTAGTAAATAAGATAAACGATCAAGCGAGAATCAATTTAATTTTATTAATTAAATTACATAAATCATACAATATAATTGATTAATTAAATAAAACTCATTTCTAAAAATGATTAATCCGTTTAATTAACCCCCCTGGTTCCCACTGTTTTTGGGTTATTTCCACTGTTATAGTATTTGTTTCCACTGCTTTCATTATTAGTTCCCCCTGCTGGTCGAGTTCCCACTGTTAGTGTAGTGGTTACCACTGCTAATGCAGTGGTTCCCACTGCTTTCATATAGTTCCCACTGTTTATGTTTTCTGTTTATAAACCCAAACACCCCTTTTCTGAGTTAGTCCCAAACACCCCTGCAGGTTGTTGTTGCTATTCGAACAGCCAAACACCCCTGCTGTTTGGATTTTTAGGGCTGCGAGTTCAATCAAACACGCCACACACCCATTATGGGTCGTGGCTGATCAAACAAAGACACCACCGAGACCCTTGTTGGTCTCGACTTGCGTGAAACCAAACAATCCCGACCCTAATTCTGTTTTATTCCATGTTTACTAAGGAATTTTCTTTGTTTAGATCAAGCACATTAAATCGTGGCATAGACAGAAATTAAAAGCAAAGGATTCATACCATTTTCGGATTTGGTAATGACGTGAAGAAACAAACACGACTTCACTGCTGAAAACTAAGCCCGAGTGTTTCTTCTTCTTCTTTTTTTTTGTGCTAAACCGTCGGCCACCATCTTTTTTTTTTGTCTCTTGTGTCGGCAGAAACAAACCCTACCCTCTGTTATATTTTTTTTGTTCGCTGTGTCTAAGCCAAAGAGGAAACCCCCGTTTTTATTTCTTTGCAAAATGGGCCGACCCAAACCCTTCTTCCTCTCTTTTTTTTAAAACCGGGCCTAAAGCCCTTTTACACTTTCTCCTTTTATTTTTTTTTTCTTCTCAATTAAATACTTGTACACCTTATTTTCTCGCGTTTTTGTTTCTGAAACGCGATAATTATTATTTGTGTAAAATACATACGTAATATATTCTAAAACTTAATAATTATTTTCTGAATAATTATTCGTTTGTAATATTTAAATAAACTGAGACTACGCGTATTTAATATTAACGTTTAATTATTTCTGTAAAATAATTAATTCATCTGTAATATTTTCTGAGACTGAATACTTATTATCTGCAAAAACTGTAATATTCATAGTATTTAATAAACTGGGATTGCGTATTTAATTTCTGCGTTTCTATCTCTGTCTAATAATTAATATTTATATAGTTTATTAAAATTAAACTGCGTATTTAAATATTCTGATTTTTAAATACGGGTTTTACAAATACCAAGGGGTTACGGAAATCCATAATATAGGCATTTTCTGAGTCAGAACCCGATAAGATGATAGGGTGAAAGTAGGAACACATAGTTTTGGAATAGTCGATAAAATAACAAAAGTTATTCATATAGTAATTATATAATATTACGTATATATATTACCCTAGAATGTAATAGCATTGGCATTGGCACGAAGAACTTTCTTTAAATTTATAAAAGTAGTTATAGTTTCTTTCCTTCTTTATAACTATGGCTCTGAGTACCAATCTGTAACACCCCCGTATTTGGCATATAGTAGCAGAAGCTAATCTGGGGTATTACACAAATCATAATAATGAAAAAATTACACGTTTCGTCGTTTACCTCAAAAATCACGTTTCGTCCCTAAGTCAAATTAAATACACTGATCATCCCTGATTTTCAAAGTTGTAACGCTAACGGTCCCCATTTTGGATGATTGTTATCTTTTTCAGTTAAGTCCAATGATTAGTGGGGTATTTTCGTGTTTTCAATTTCATCAAGTAACACCACCATGAAATGACAATATTTTACCGGTTTTTGAACACCCCCGAATGATCCAAAAATTCATTGAAAACATATATTTCTTAACATCTGACAAACACGTTCATAAAACAACAAAAAATAACCTATTTTAATTCTCTCTTTCACTATCACTTTTCCTTTATTCTCTCTAAACTTATATATCACCACCACCATCATTAATATATCCGGCCACCACTCTTAGATCTTTTGGCCAAACACCGCTATGAACCTCCTGGACGTACCACTAAGTCCATTAATAAGTTCGGACCACCATTGATATATCCGACACCACTAACTCCATTGGACGAAACCACTAACTCCATGGATAGTTATTACAATAAGTGATCATTTTTATCATTCTAATCTTGACTAGAATGAACACAACCCATCTCTTTAAACACAAATCCTAATAACCACCAGAGACCACCATCTTCAGCACATCAAGATCCAGCCACCACCACATAACACCATCAAGATCCGGCCATTACCACATCGAAGATCTGACCATTAACACCATTAAGATATGGCAATTGACACCATCAGGATATGGCCACTAACACCATCAAGATCCGACCCATTCATCACCTTCCAAGCACCGCGACCATCCACAACCGTCCAACCATCGCGACTTTCTCTTTCTCCCTTACTGATAATATCTTAACTTTGGAATTGAGGCACAACCAGATTCTTTAATTTGAATATTTAATTGGTTTTTACACATGAAGATGTTCATAGACTATCACATCAAGATCTGACCACTAACACCATCAAGATCTGGCAATTGAAACCATCAGGATTTGGCCACTAACACCATCAAGATCCGACCCATCCATCACCTTCCAACCACTGCAGCCATCCACAATCATCCAACCACCGCGACTTTCTCTTTCTCCCTCACTGATAATATCTTAACTTTGGGATCTGACCACTAACACCATCAAGATCTGGTAATTGACACCATCAGGATCTGGCCACTAACACCATCAAGATCCGACCCATCCATCACCTTCCAACCACCGTGGCTATCCACAACCGTCCAACCACCGCGACTTCTCTTGCTCCCTCATTGATAATATCTTAACTTTGGAATTAAGGCACCACCAGATTCTTTAATCTGAATACTTAATTGGTCTACACATACAGATGTTCATAGACTAAATAAAAAGAATATGAGGGTTGAGAGGATAGTAGTGTTCATATATTGATGTGTGAAAAGTAAAATTTCTAATCTACTATTTTTGAGATAGGTTGCGTTTAAAGATGTTAATGCAATGATGCCTAAAAATATTACTTGCATTTTTCGGTCTCGCTTTGTTTTGATTATAACAATATGTAAAAACAAGCATTTACGAAAATAATGAAAAACGAATTCTTGAGTTCAAGTATTTTTCATTTCAACCATTATCACTTAAGGTATGAACAAACAAGTAATTATACTAATTAAGTAATCAAGGATTTAATCTTTTCTTAAAACTCACTTTTTATTAAGTGTGACAAAGTTTTATTATTAAACTTTCTTTTTAAGAAAATGTTTTATTAAATTAATTATTTGAAAATTTGAAATTTAAAAATAACATATTCTATCTTGGTTTGGAATATCCTTTCAGGATATTTTAATCCTCAGATTCGATCCAACCTATAGAAACTAGAAGGGGGGGGGGGGGGGGGTTGAATAGTTTCTTAAAATTTACTTGTTAAAATATGGTTTCCAAAAATCCTTTTTCAAAAAACTTAGGCTTGAGGAAATATGTGAAATCTTCTTATGCACAATATGAACAATGATAGTGTAGCTAAACTAATACTAACAAAAATATATCCAAAAAGAATAAAGAATGATAGTGTAGCTAATCTAATATTAACACATGTATATGCAAAAAGAATAAAGAATGTAAAGAGTTAAGGGTAAAGAAAGATCAAACCGAACACCAAGGATTTATAGTGGTTCGGAAACGAAGCTCACTCCTCGTTCCTACTCCACTCCTCGAGTACTCCTTACTCGAGAGTTCACTACACAACAAGCTCCTTATGGTGGAGAAAACCGTACACGTCACTTAACCAATTTCCGACTCTAAGCTAAAAGTCGAGCCCTAATCGTAGCTAGGACCAATCTACACAACTATACTTAGTACATACACAACTTCCAAATAGACACAACTACTTGGATCTTCACAACTATGACACAACTACAAGTATATAAAAATTGATCTTCAATGGATCTTTGGTGGTGGACTCAACACTTCACTAGGATAGTGTTCTTCTCTTTGCACTTGGAGAGGGAGAAATGGAAGAACAAGATTCACTTCTTAAACAAGTAATAATCAAACAAATGATCAAAGATTTGAGTGATTAAAGAAGGGGTTTGAATCTGGAAATGAATGTGCAAAAGAGGTGAGGTGAAAAGCTGAGAATGGCCAACTATTTAAAGGATAAATGAGCCAACGGCTAGTTCTGCCCGCGGTACCTTATCACAGCCCGCGGTACCTTATCGATAAGGTACCGCCTAGGCGCTAAGGTACCGCCGGACTAGACTCCGCTCCTTTTTGTCCTTTAGTGGTGGAGGTCTTATCTGGGTATAAAAATATCCTGAACGGATATTCTTAACAGAATAAGAATATGCCATTTTCAAATTTCAAATAATTAATTTAATAAAACATTTTCTTAAAAATAAAGTTTAATAAAAACTTGTCACATTTAATAAAAAGCGAGTTTTAAGAAAATATTAAATCACTTGATCACTTGATTAAGGTTAGTACTTGTTTATCCATACCTTAAGTGAAAATGGGTAAAATGAAAAATACTTGAACTCAAGAATTCGTTTTTCGTTGTTTTCGTAAATACTTGTTTTTATATATTGTCGTAATCAAAACTAAGCGAGACCGAAAAATGCAAGTAACGTTTTTAGTCATTATTGCATTAACAATCTCCCCCTTTTTGATTCCGACAATACATAAACTCAATCACACAAAAACAAGATTTTCGAAGACGAGTTTATTCATTTCTCCCCCTTTGTCGAAGCAAAAAGGTTGCGTAATCCGGTGTTGAAGAAACGGACTTTACAAAGACTCCCCCTTGGTGCTTACTCCCCCTAGCTTGGGGCACCGAGGAATCGAGATATGGTGACTAGCTACATAGAAGGGTTAGTTGAACAAAAGAAATAACCAACAATATATAGCAATAGGTCACATAAAAAAAATTAAAAGAGAAGAAAACACAAAGACAAAGATCCAAGATAGGTTACTAAAGAAACATCATACAAAGAAGTATGGAAAAAGAAACAAGCCAAAAGCATAAATCTAATCCTAGTTATTCTAGAATTCTAAGATTTGCTTGAATTTTGTGTCTTGAGGATAAGCAATCAATGCTTATATGAAAGATAAGGTAATAGCAGAGGGTGGTGGTGGTGGCTTGTTGGAGATCTCATAATCAAAGTGAAGAGGAGGCTTGATTAAGAGACTCTTGATGTAGCTCAACTCCTCATAGATGTGTGCCATAGCAAGATGTTGATATTGACAACAATGACAATATGTTCCATGGTGCATGACATTATCATGAGAAGGAGGAAGAACACTAAAGGGTGGTGGTGGAAGAAAAGAAGTTCCACAATCAACATTCTTGGTAGGAGAAATGTGATTAAGAGTGTTCTTGGGTGGGTTTGGATTGAAAGCAATTGGAGAAAATGGAGGAGATTCAAGGCTTTCATTGGGAGAATAAGACATTTTGGATGTGAAGTAATGAAAAATGCTTATGGTTTAAATAAGGAAGGCTTAGGGTATTTTTGGGGTGGTCAAAGGGTTTGAAACAAAGATTCTAAAAAGGTTGGAGCAAATCTAGAGTTTCAGACAAAAACCCGAAAAGGAAGGCCACTGTAGGCGGTTCCTTATCTAGGGTGGCGGTATCTTATCAATAAGGTACCGCAGTTCACATAAGGAACCGCCTGCAGAAGCAGGGTTTGGTGTTTGGAGGAAGATTTTTCAGCAAATCTTATTTTTCTAGTCTAACTTATCATAGGGATATGCTTAAAAGCAAAGATAGACAAAGAAAACATATGCAAACTTACCAATTAGAGATTTGACCAAAATACATGGATTAAAAAATCAATGTAGGAGGTGTGTAAGACAAGACCTTAAGTCATGACACAATGATCCTCCATGATTCAATCTTGTTCTTGCTATGTTTGAGAGAATCATACATATGAATTATGTAAGCTCTATATTAATAGCGAGAATCTATGAAAAATCATTTTTAGATTGAATTAACAATGTCAAACGAATTTCTCAACCATTTTCGAAAGAGACTTTGAGAGTTTTGAAGGAAGATGAGAAGATTTTTCAAAAGAATCTTAAAAGACTCAAGGACTCAAAGTGGTAATAGAAAACACACAAGAAGAAAAGAAATTAAGGAAGATGTTCCATTAATCCTAGACCTAGACGCAAGTAATAAAAAGGTTCCCTCTTAAGTGGCTTAGTGAAGATATCGGCTAAGTTGTCCTCGGAGGGCACCTTTTCAATAGTAATGTTCCCCTTTTGAACATTATCCCTAAGGAAATGGTGTCTAATTTCTATGTGTTTGGTTCGCGAATGTTGCACGGGATTCTTGCTTAGGTCTATAGCGCCTTTATTATCGCACATGATGGGAACATCATCAAGAGAAATCCCGTAATCAACAAGCGCTTGCTTCATCCATAGAGCTTGTTGGCATGCTTTTTCGACACTCACATACTCGGCTTCCGTGGTGGATATCGCAAGAGCGGTTTGTTTCTTGGAGAACCAAGAAGTTAAACAACAACCCATGAAGGTACAAACTCCACTAGTGCTTTTCCGGTCCACATATTCTCCCGCATGATCCGAGTCCGCGTAGACAATGGTTTCTACGCCGGTCCCTTTAGGATACCATAATCCTAAATGTATAGTGCCTTTAATGTATCGGAAGATACGCTTAACCGCTTCAAGGTGAGAGGTTTTGGGAGCCTCTTGGAAGCGAGCACAAAGGCAAACACTAAACATGATATCCGGTCGACTTGCCGTTAGGTACAACATACTACCAATCATACCTCTATATTTGGTGTTGTCTATCGACTCACAATCATCATCTACGGTGAGTTTAGTATCCGAGGCCATAGGGGTCTTCATTGGTCTAGATTCTTCTAATCCAAATTTCTTTAACATTTCTTTAGCGTACTTAGATTGACTAAAGAAAATACCATCGTCCATTTGTTTAATTTGGAGTCCTAAAAAGAAGTTAAGTTCTCCCATCATACTCATTTCAAGCTCATCATGCATGATTTTGGCAAAGTAATCACACAATTCTTGATAAGTTGAGCCAAATATAATGTCATCAACATATATTTGTACGATTATGAGGTGAGAACCTTTCTTCTTTGTAAAGAGTGTATTGTCTACCATTCCCATGGTATACTCATGTTTAACAAGAAACACTTTAAGTCTATCATACCAAGCTTTGGGTGCTTGTTTGAGTCCATAAAGTGCTTTCTTAAGCTTGTAAACATGGTCTGGTTTCTCAAAATCAATGAAGCCGGGAGGTTGAGCCACATATACCTCCTCATTGATCAAACCGTTAAGAAATGCACTCTTTACATCCATTTGTTGAAGCTTAATATCTAAGGCACAAGCGTAGGCTAAAAGGATTCTAATAGATTCTAATCTAGCTACTGGTGCATATGTCTCGTCATAATCAATCCCTTCTTGTTGATTATAGCCTTGAGCTACAAGTCTAGCCTTGTTACGAGACACAACACCATTCTCATCTAGCTTACTCCTAAATACCCATTTGGTTCCTATAATGGTAGAACTTCTAGGTGGAGGAACAAGTTCCCAAACATCATTGGCAACGAATTGATTCAATTCTTCTTGCATCGCAATGACCCAACTCTCATCCGTCAAAGCTTCTTTAACATTCTTTGGTTCAATCAAGGAGACAAAACAAAAGAAGTTGCTTTGGTTTTGGACTTGAGATCTTAGGGTCCTTTGATTTAAGTCCCCAATGACATTATTGAGAGTATGATCCCTAGACTCCTTAATGTTTACTTCCTTTTCAACACTAAGGTCTTCAACTCCTATTTTTCTAACTTCTTTGGCTTTAACTACTTCTAATTCATCCAAGTCATCATCAACCAATGGTGGTGTCTTGGGTGAAGGAGGGGTTTCATCAAAGGTTACGTTGAGTGATTCTTCAATAACCCCTGAGGTTCTATTTAGGACTATGTAGGCCTTACTAGTTTAGGAATAACCTAAAAGGATACCTTCGTAAGACTTAGGGTCAAACTTGGTAAGGTAGTCTTTGGTGTTGAGGATAAAGCACTTGCTTCCAAACACCCTAAAGTATTCTAATGAGGGTTTCTTACCTTTAAGAATCTCATAGGGGGTCTTTCCTAGGAAAGGTCGAATAAGAATTCGGTTGAGAATATAAGTCGATGTATCTACGACATTGCACCAAAACTTTTGAGGCAACGATTGCTCGTTTAACATCGTCCTACTCATCTCTTGGAGAGTCCTATTCTTCCTTTCAACTACCCCATTTGATTGTGGAGTGCGAGGAGCCGAGAAGTTATGGGTAATACCATGAGCTTCACAAAAGGCACCAAATTGCACTTCATTATCAAATTCCCTACCATGATCCGTCCTAATAGAAACAATTGAACATCCTAGTTGATTTTGAGTTCTCCGACTAAAGATTTCGAAGTGATCGAAAGCTTCATTCTTAGATGCCAAAAATCTAGTCCAAGCGAATCTAGAATAGTCGTCAACTATAACTAGGGTATAAAGGTTACCTCCATAACTCCGTATGGCGGAAGGTCCAAAGAGATCCATATGTAGGAGCTCTAAGCACCGAGAGGTCGAAACCAAATTCTTGGATTTGTGACTTGAGTGAACTTGTGATACAGAGGTTTTCAATGGGATTCAATTTTATGTCTCGATATCCTCTCGAATTGATCTAGGTCTTAAGTGGAATGATTGTTCTTGGTTACTAAATAAAGGGGTTTGGTTTTCTATTCTAATAAGAAGTGGAAATGAAAATTTAAATCAAAGGCAATTACAAAAACTTGGTTGAAAATTTAAAGTTGAAAATTTAAAGTTCAAATTAAAATCAAATTAAAATTAAAGTTAACAAGTAAATTGTGAAATATGAGTGAAGTAAATCAACAACAGTAAAACAGTAACTATAAATAACTGATCCGGAACTTTTAAACCTTGATTCGGAACTAACTAATTCGGAAAATACTATTCTCTCATCCGGAACTTGCTCATTCGGAACATACTCATGCAGAACATACTCATCCGGAACTTGCTCATGCGGAACTTTCCGAATGAAGGGTGTTGATTCGGAAGTTTGGAAACTTCCGAATAAAGGATTGGTTCGGAACTTTATGACTGATTCGGAACCTTCCGGATGAAGGTTGATTCGGAAGTTGCTGGTTCGGAAATAACTGATCCGGAACTTTAATGCTTGATTCGGAACTAACTGATCCGGAAGTCACTGATCCGGAACTTAGTGCTTGGTTCGGAAGTTTCCGAATGAAGCCTTCATTCGGAACTTTTTGTCTTGATTCGGAACTTTGGAAACCCAGTTACAGTAGCAGTCACATCGAAGAACACGGAACACTAAATCAATCAAAATCAAATCAAATACTTAAAAAGGTTTTACCAAATTAAACACAAATCATTTAGACACCATAAGCAACAAATCCCATCAATAAAAACACAAATCCAAACAACTTTTGAAGATCAAATCAAGAAAAATAAAACTTAAGAACTTGAAGATAAAGATGAAGATGAACAAGATTAATTGGAAAGATTAAATAAGAACTTGGTATTGAATGATTGATGTTTTGACAAGATGAAACAAGGATTAAAATTACAAGATTAAAGAACTAAAGATAAAAATCACCAATCACCCTAGTGGTGATGGTGTTCTACGAACCAGGAGGAAAGAAAAGGGAGGAAGAAAGAAAAACTAGCTAGCTCTAAAATGTGTGTGGGATGGCCTATTTATAGGTGTTTCCTTTGGTTAGTGAGTGGGTTTTCTCCCGTTCTTTGTGTCTTTTCGTCTTTTCAGAAAAGTTTCCGTTTTCGATTCTGATTCGGGATTTGTTGTCGATTAAATTCAACTCGTCTTTTAATTTCTTCGTTTAATAGACTTGAGTTTCTTCGACTTGTATAAATCTTCCATCTTTGGTCCTTTTCTTCGATAAATCTTCGAATAGGCCCAGTGACTTCAAATCTTTTGCATCTCTTGGACAATAGACTTTATCTTGAGTCTTTTTCTTCAGTAAAACCCGTGCAATCCCATGTTTTCTTCAATATTTATCCGGTTGGCTCTGAAAACACAACAAACACAAAAACCACGCATAATTCCAAACAAATGATATTAAATACGTGTTTTGGTCTCGTTTTAGCCCGAATTAAGTGGTAAAAGGATGGGTGTTTACACACCTATCAAATCCCCTACACTTAACCATTGCCATGCCCTCATGCAATGCTTAGTGATAAAGCAAGTTTACACTTTTCTCATAGTTAATCAACCTTGGCCTTATTTAAAATTCTACTAAACAAAAATTAAAGAAATAAAACTTCAAAGGTAACAAAGGGATAGAAAACCATTTTCACTTGAAAATAGCTACATGGAAATAACTTGAAGAGAAATCGATGACTTACATTAGGGCTTTGGTGTTGCGAAGATTTATCACCCTCAAGTTTCACGTTCCCCAAACTAAGCTTAAAAACGAGATCATTGTTATTATAAGTTAGCAATTCAAACACTTACACACATGGCTTAATTAAATGCTTAAACCCCCTTATTCCTAGGTGTATCTCTTATATTTTATTTTTGTCTTAGAATGATCATGAAGATGCATTTTTGGACTTATTTCGATAGTTTATTAGGGCTGAAAGCAAAGTAGGACGATTTGATCAATAGTTAGCTAAAGGACAAAATCTCTTAAAACTGCTTCTCGGGATATCAAAAAGTTCATATCTTGGCATAACTTGGTTCACGATTTGAGACCTTTCTCGGGCCGATATTTGGCATGTACTTCATACTTCATATCTTCGAGAGACGTTCTTGAGATAATGGTCTTCTCATCATAATAGAGTTTTCTTCACTTGGAGACTTTTGAGGGGTACTCCAACTTTGTTGACCACGACTTCATGATTATTTCTTCAATCTCTAATTGGGATTTTGAGATACAACGATCCACCTCCTTTTCGGACTTGGATCTATTTATCCTCATACCTTGTTAGGGTCTTTTTGGATAGACTTCTCCATGATCTTTATGGGAGTTGATTGCTTTTCGTCGTGAGTCTTGATCCTTCATATTGACTTTAGGAATAATGCTTTTCACATCACTTTGGATCTTCAGCAATAAAATTGAATCCTCATGCCTTGTTAGGGCCTTTTCGGACTCGCCAATCTTCGCGCCCCGCTTCATAAGTTATGCCTTGGCTATGAACTCTTATCATTACCGAGCAACTTTTAAACGATCTTGGGCTAGAAGCTAAGTAACTTTTCAAATCGTAAGACCTTACTTATTGCAGATAAATTATTAGCAAGTGATGGGAGAATAGGCAAATAATTACACCAAGTGAGCTTGCGCAAGAATACCGACTTATAATTGACTCTATCATTTCTCGTCCTCCACAATTTAAAATCTCAAGTAATGAGACTCGTGGACACTTAGCCTAATAAACCAATTAAGGTCTATATGGTTAAGGATACTAGCTAGAATAAACTTGGATAAGTTTATTCGGGTTGAGTCAAAATAAACGCAACGGGCCTAATATGTCAAAGATTCCTAAACTAGCTACACCACTTTATTAATAATTTAGACTTTATTGCGGGATATATACATATGAAAGCAACGATAAAAATTTAAAAATTACGACTAAATGGCCAAAGTTAATAAAAAATTTGAAAAATGCTGAAAAATAGGATTTTCCGGTTAATTGAAGGCATTTTCATGGAAAAGTCCACTTAAAACTTCGATAGAAGTCCCCCCTACACTTAAGATAAACATTGTCCTCAATGTTTAAGCATGTGGGAAAAGGTTCCCCTACACTTAGGACATTGTGCACGTTGGTTAACTCAAGTTAAGGAAGAGACGACTAAAGTGATCAATTTCAAATGTGAGTATGAAGAAAATTGAATCACGATAGTTGAGAGATAGAACCGGATTTCAGATAAACACGGGAGCACGGTTCTTCAAAGATTCCAAGAGTGCACTTATCCCTGCAATCACATCACCACACAAAGGCAAACGCATATACAAGTCCCCCCCTACACTTAGGGGATTAAAACATACAAGGATAGATACTCGGGCTGCCTCCCGAGGAGCGCTTGTTTTTGATAACCGAGTCACGAGCCTGACTCGACCCAAAGTTAGTTCATGGGGAACGTGGTGAGGGATGGAATCACCTCCTTAGAGGTGTCCTCACCAAAGTACAACTTCACTCGTTGGCCATTCACCTTAAAATTTGGTCCATTAGGTTGAGCAAGCTCGAGAGTACCATATGGAAAAATTTGGGCAATGGTGAATGGGCCGGACCAACGAGATTTGAGCTTTCCCGAAAAGATTTTCAACCGAGAGTTAAAAAGTAAGACTTTGTCTCCAACATGGAACTCTCGGTTTTTGATCTTGGAGTCGTGAATGAGCTTAGTTCTTTCCTTATAGATCAAAGAATTTTCATAAGCCTCATTCCGAAGTTCATTGAGCTCATTGAGTTGGATCTTGCGTAGGTCACCGGCTTTGTTTATATCAAAATTGGCCCACTTCAAGGCCCAATAAGCCTTGTGCTCTAACTCAATGGGGAGGTGGCATGCTTTTCCGTACACAAGACGATAAGGCGTACAGCCGATCGGGGTCTTGTAAGCAGTACGGAAAGCCCACAAAGCATCATCCAATTTATCAGCCCAAGAGGCACGATGCTCTCCCACAGTCCTTTCAAGAATTCGCTTCAGCCCTCGGTTGGATATTTCAGCCTGGCCATTAGTTTGTGGGTGGTAGGCTGTGGAAAGACGATGGTTTACACCGTACTTAGCCATGACTCGAGCAAATTGATCATTGCAGAAATGAGTCCCACGGTCACTAATAATGGCGCGAGGCACACCGAATCTAGCGAATAGAGCTTTCAAAAAGTTACAAACCACCCTTGCGTCATTAGTAGGGAAAGCTTTGGCTTCAACCCACTTCGAAACGTAGTCCACGGCTACAAGGATGTATTTGTTTCCTTTAGACGAAGGGAATGGCCCCATAAAGTCGATACCCCATACATCAAAAATTTCACACTCTTGAATGAAATTCTGAGGCATCTCGTCTTTATGTGTGATTTTGCCTTGCTTTTGGCAAATATCACATCGCTTAACCATATTGTGAGCATCACGATATATGGAGGGCCAATAAAATCCCGAATCAAACACTTTCTTTGCGGTGTAGTTGGGACCAAAGTGACCACCGGTGGGTCCTTTGTGGCAAGCATCAAGGATGTCCGACGCTGCCGGTCCATCAACACATCGGCGAATTATCAAATCAGCACATTGTTTGAATAGGTAAGGGTCGTCCCAAAAGTAAGTCTTGATGTCGGTAAAGAACTTCTTCTTTTGCTGGGACGTCAACCCTTCCTTGAGAATTCCACCCGCCAAATAGTTTGCAAAGTCCGCAAACCACGGGGTTTCATTCGGCTTCGAGTTTAAAGACATTAAGGTCTCCAAGGGAAAAGAATCATTGATTTCTTTGGTCGGATGATCCCCTTGGTATGGATCCTCAAGTCTACTAAGATGGTCCGCGGCTAGGTTTTCTGCTCCTTTTTTATCGCGGATGTCGATTTTAAATTCCTGGAGCAGCAAAACCCAGCGAAGAAGTCTTGGTTTGGAATCTTGCTTTGTCAACAAGTACTTCAACGCGGAATGATCGGTGTACACAATGGTGGTGGAAAGGACAAGATAGGGGCGGAATTTTTCAAAAGCATAGACAACCGCTAAAAGCTCTTTTTCGGTTGTCGTATAATGCAATTGTGCCCCTGTCATTGTCTTGCTAGCATAATGGATCGGTTGGAAGTGTTTGTTCACTCTTTGTCCAAGAACCGCTCCAATAGCAAAATCGCTAGCATCGCACATCAACTCAAAGGGCAGCTCCCAATTAGGGGTAACCAAGACGGGTGCCTTAGTTAGCTTATCCTTAAGTGAGTTAAAGGCTTCAAGGCACTCTTTGGAAAAGATAAAAGGAGTATCTTTTTCCAAGAGGTGGGTCATCGGGCGAGCGATTTGAGAAAAATCTTTGATAAATCGTCGGTAGAAGCCCGCATGACCCAAGAAACTTCTCACACCCTTCACAGTGGAAGGTGGAGGCAACTTTGCTATAACATCAATTTTAGCACGGTCTACTTCAAGACCGGCTTTCGAAATCTTATGTCCAAGCACGACGCCTTCTTTTACCATGAAATGGCATTTTTCCCAATTTAGAACAAGGCGAGTGTCTTCGCACCGCTTTAGCATACGTTCTAAATTGGCAAGGCAAGCAGAGAAGGAATCTCCAAAGACCGAGAAATCATCCATGAAGACTTCCATGGTTTGTTCAACCATGTCATGGAAGATAGCTAACATACACCTTTGGAAAGTCCCTGGCGCATTACATAAGCCAAAAGGCATTCTTTTGTAAGCGAAAGTGCCATAGGGACAAGTGAATGTAGTCTTCTCTTGATCTTGGGGATCGATGGGTATTTTAAAATAACCCGAGAAACCATCCAAAAAGCAGTAATATTCATTACCGGCTAATCGTTCAAGCATTTGGTCCATGAAAGGTAGAGGGAAATGATCCTTTCTCGTGGCATCATTGAGTTTGCGGTAGTCTATACAAACTCTCCACCCAGTAACGAGACGAGTGGGAATCAACTCGTTGTGTTCATTGGGAACAACGGTTATTCCGCCCTTCTTGGGCACACAATGGATTGGACTAACCCACGGGGAATCCGAAATAGGGTAAATCATACCCGCATCAAGAAGTTTGATAACCTCTGTTTTGATGACTTCATGGATTTTCGGATTCACCATTCGTTGGCTTTGAATAGTGGGCTTGAAGTCGTCCTCCATGAGAATTTTGTGTGTGCAGAAGTGAGGATCAATTCCACGAATATCCGAGATTTTCCAGGCAATAGCCTTCTTATGATCCTTCAACATAGCAACGAGACGAGTCTTCTCTTCATCTTTCAAATCCTTCGCAATAATGACGGGCGATTTCTTGTTGTCGTCCAGGAACACGTACTCGAGATGAGGCGGCAACTCCTTAAGTTCCAAATCCGGAGGATTTTCGACGGGAGGCGTTTTCAAAGGCGCGGCATCAATAGCAATAACCGTGGGAGATGGAGGCGAAGGATTGTCTTCGGTGAGCAGATTGTCAAAGAAACTCATATCATCATCCCCCTCGGTGGGAGAATCATTAGTAGCTAAATTCGCATCTCCCATGGCATCTTCAAGATTGTTCCAGAATAAATCACTATCTCCAAATAGAGACAACGATGAATCAATGGAGGACACGGTCTCAACAGTGGGAAGAGATGTAGGAATACTTTTGCAAGCATCATTAAAGTGTTCTTCACAAGCCTCATCAAGAACGTCAATACAATTAACGCTCTCATATGAATAAGGTTGTTTGGACAACTTTCCCATGTTGAAGACTACTTTATCGTCACCCACTCTCATGATAAGCTCTCCGGCTTCAACATCAATAAGAGTGCGACCGGTCCTGAGGAATGGACGACCAACAATCAGTGGCACACGGGGGTCCATCTCGTAGTCGACGACAACAAAATCAGCAGGAAAGGTGAATTTGTCGACTCCTACAATAACGTCTTCGGCTATCCCCACTGGATAAGCAACCGTACGGTTGGCCAATTCCAAAGTCATTTTAGTGGGGATTAGCTCTGGGAGAGATAATTGCTTCCAAACACTTAGAGGCATGAGATTAATACTGGCACCTAGATCGGCTAGGGCCATGCAATTCTCTACTCCCGGGAAATTGCAAGGGATAAGAAAACGACCCGGATCACCAAGCTTGGTTGGCAATTTCCTTAAGAGCACTGCAGAGCAGTTCTCATTAAGTTGGGTGTTGGCAATGTCGAGGAGCTTTTCCTTGTCGCTCAAAAGATCTTTAAACATTTTAGCATACTTGGGCATGTGAGCGAGAGCCTCGGCGAAGGAGATATTGAAATTCAGTTGTTTAAACATTTTAAGAAAGTTAGAAACCTGAATATCATCCTTGCTCTTTTGCTTCTCTTTCCTCAACCTAGAAGGATAAGGTATATTGGAAGAAGAGGAAGGCTTTAGGGGAATAGGGTCACTCACAACCACGGGTGGAGGAGGGGTAGAAAGAAGAGGTGGAGAAATTGGGGAAGGAGAAGGAGGAGGAATAGGAGCAGGCGACTCGTTCTCCTGAGTCACAACCACCGGTGGGGGTATAGGAAGCTCGGGTTCCTTTGTACCTTTACCACTTCGAGTGGTGATTGCTTTCATCTCCCCTCTTGGGTTCGCAACGGTGTTACTCGGAAGAGTACCCGAAGAAGAGGGTTGACTACTTTGGGAGAAACTAGCCATCATGTTCCTCAAGTCATTCGTCTGACTATCCAACGTGTTTCTCATATCAGCTCGCAAATCATTTCCTTGCTTGACCAAATCTGCCTTCAAGTTGCGCACTTCTTCTTGGAGATTTCCCACTATCACATCATTGGTCCTCATATAGGTGGCGACCTCTTGGTGTAGTGCAGTGTTGGTTTGGTTGGAAGGAGCATTGTATGCAGGTGGTTGGTAAGCGGGTTGTTGGTATACTTGATTGTTACGTTGAGGTGGTTGTTGCTGCTTGTGAGGTGGAATATATGGTTGTCGAGGTTGTTGTTGTTGTTGAGTAGGGCGGTTAAGGTTTTGTTGTTGGTTTGGGTTGGTTGGAGGAAAGCCAGGTGGTGAAAGATAGTTGTTGCTGCGGTAGCTAAGCAAGTTACGGTCACCTTGGGGTTTTGCTTGATAAGCGGGTTGTTGGTAGGTGCCATATGCCGCATTCACATTCTCAGCAGGGTAATCTTGGGTGGCGGTACAAGTTGTGTAAGAATGGGGACCACCGCATATCTCACAAGGTTGGCTGACAGCGTTCACTTGTGCATTTTTGGCGTTGTTGCTGTTGTTGTTGCTGACGGTGTGGGTGACAAGCGATTCAAGAAGCGTGGTGATTTTGTCTAATCGCTTGTCGCTGTCATTAGTGCTAGCACTAGCAACATTGGTCCTAACGCTCTTGGTTTGCACACGAGACTTGTTCTCAATGATGTCCCAAGCAGCATTGGAAGTCTTAGCCAATAAATTACCCCCTGAGGCACTATTCAGTGAATCTTGGTCACTCATGCTTAAACCATTGTAAAAAGTATTAATTTGATGTACTTTGGTAAAACCATGTTGTGGGCATTTTCTTAAAAGATCTTTAAAACGATCCCAAGATTCACTGAATGACTCATCGTACTTTTGTTCAAAGTTTATAATCTCATTCCGCAAAGCGGTAGTACGAGAGGGTGGAAAAAAGTAGTTGATAAACTTTGTTTCCAAATCCGTCCACGAGAGAATACTCTGTGGCGGTTCCTTAGCAAGCCAATGCCGGGCTTGTCCCTCTAAAGAAAAGGGAAAAAGTTGTAACCTTATCACTTCTTGTGAAACTCCATTGAACTTGACCGTGTTAGTGAGTTGTAGAAATCTCTTGATGTGGTCGTGTGGATCATCAATGGTGCGTCCCAAGAACGGTTGAGCTGAGACCATCTGGATAAAGCCTGACTTGAGCTCGAAATTGTTGGCGGCAATTGGAGGGATGACAATTGGATCCGTGTTGCCATCAACATGAGCTTGCAGCAATTCAATCATCGGGCGATTATCCGGAAGGTGCTCATTGTTGTTGTTATTCATGTTGTTGAAAGGTGGATTGTTGTTGTTATTATTGTTGTTTGGAGGTGGTATGTTATTGTTGTTTTGTACACCAGCCATGTCTAAGTTATCGAGAGGCTCGGGCTCTTGATAAGACGTGGATCGAGTGCGCATACACCTGCAAAAGAACGAACAAAGAAGAACAAAGCAAAAATATTTTTGGTTTTTATTGTTTTTTTTTTTTTTTTTTTACTTTTTAGGATTTTTGAAAATTTTGTATTTTTTTAGTTGTTTTTGAAAATTTTCTTGAAAAAGTAACGTTCACGGGGAACGGATCCCAAAATCCAAGTTCTACAAAAAACTTTTGATCTTAACGAGAGGAGCCGGCAGCGGCGCCATTTGATATAGAGGTTTTCAATGGGATTCAATTTTATGTCTCGATATCCTCTCGAATTGATCTAGGTCTTAAGTGGAATGATTGTTCTTGGTTACTAAATAAAGGGATTTGGTTTTCTATTCTAACAAGAAGTGGAAATGAAAATGTAAATCAAAGGCAATTACTTTAATTAAGATTAACAAAAACTTGGTTGAAAATTTAAAGTTGAAGATTTAAAGTTCAAATTAAAGTTAAAATGTAAATTGTGAAATAAGAGCAGAGAAATAGTAAAACATCAACAGTAAAACAGTAACTTTAAAATACCCAAAAATTAACTGATTCGGAACTTTAAACCTTGATTCGAAACTTTCTGATTCGGAAGACACTATTCATCCATTCGGAACTTTCTCATCCGGAACTTAAGGTGCTGATTCGGAAGTTTTTGAAACTTCCGAATGAAGAACTGGTTCGGAACTTATGGTTTGATTCGGAACCTTCCGGATGAAGGTTGATTCGGAAGTTGCTGGTTCGGAAATAACTGATCCGGAACTTTAATGCTTGATTCGGAACTGACTGATCCGGAAGTCACTGATCCGGAACTTAGTGCTTGGTTCGGAAGTTTCCGAATGAAGCCTTCATTCGGATCTTTTTGTCTTGATTCGGAACTTTGGAAACCCAGTTACAGTAGCAGTCACAGCGAAGAACACGGAACACTAAATCAATCAAAATCAAATCAAATACTTAAAAAGGTTTTACCAAATTAAACACAAATCATTTAGACACCATAAGCAACAAATCCCATCAATAAAAACACAAATCCAAACAACTTTTGAAGATCAAATCAAGAAAAATAAAACTTAAGAACTTGAAGATAAAGATGAAGATAAACAAGATTAATTGGAAAGATTAAATAAGAACTTGGTATTGAATGATTGATGTTTTGACAAGATGAAACAAGGATTAAAATTACAAGATTAAAGAACTAAAGATAAAAATCACCAATCACCCTAGTGGTGATGGTGTTCTACGAACCAGGAGGAAAGAAAAGGGAGGAAGAAAGAAAAACTAGCTAGCTCTAAAATGTGTGTGGGATGGCCTATTTATAGGTGTTTCCTTTGGTTAGTGAGTGGGTTTTCTCCCGTTCTTTGTGTCTTTTCGTCTTTTCAGAAAAGTTTCCGTTTTCGATTCTGATTCGGGATTTGTTGTCGATTAAATTCAACTCATCTTTTAATTTCTTCGTTTAATAGACTTGAGTTTCTTCGACTTGTATAAATCTTCCATCTTTGGTCCTTTTCTTCGATAAATCTTCGAATAGGCCCAGTGACTTCAAATCTTTTGCATCTCTTGGACAATAGACTTTATCTTGAGTCTTTTTCTTCAGTAAAACCCGTGCAATCCCATGTTTTCTTCAATATTTATCCGGTTGGCTCTGAAAACACAACAAACACAAAAACCACGCATAATTCCAAACAAATGATATTAAATACGTGTTTTGGTCTCGTTTTAGCCCGAATTAAGTGGTAAAAGGATGGGTGTTTACACACCTATCAACTTGCTTTCCAACTTTGCAAGCATCACAAAAGTGACTATCAAACTTAATCTTGGGGAGGTGTCTTACCAACTCCTTAGAGACTAAAGATTGAATTAAACGCATATTAGCGTGACCTAATCTCCTATGCCAAAGAGTAGAACTATCATCTATAGTCGCAAGACATATGTTGTCTTTTGACTTCTTATTAACCTTCATGACATAAAGCCCATGCTTTCTAACACCTTTTCCAATGACTTTTCCATCTTTTATGATTTCACTGTCATGTTCCGAAAATATGACCTTACACTTATTATCACAAATTTGACCTATACTTAAAAGGTTAAAACCTAAGTTATCTACGTGCTCAACATTTTCAATGGTCATGGAGTCAAGAGAAATCGTACCTTTGCCAATGATATTACCACGTAGACTACTAGCGAATGTGACGTTACCTCCATCATATGCTTTGTAATGCGAGAACAAACTTCGATTACCCGTCATGTGTTTAGAACATCCACTATCCTTAATCCACTCATCGGGCTCCAAATCAATTCCCAAGCATATCTAGGTAACAATACACAAGATCAAACATTTGGTCCCCAATATCTCATGGGTCCAAAAGTGTTAGTTCCAAACATCCCTTGCATTTGGTTGGGATGCATGAATGAGGTGGGGATTCCCCATGGAGAACAAAATGGAGGAGGGTAGTAGTTCATGTAACCATTTTGTTGTTTATTACTTCTCCTAGGTGTGTTTGATCTAGGTTTAGAGTTATTATTATTCCTTCTAGGTGTTGGAGTTTTACTTCTAGGTCGTGAGTTGTTTTGATTATCTCTTGTAGGCGTTGTCGTTCAGTTTCTAGGCTTAGACTCACTCCGTACTCTAGGTGGAGTAGAAGATAATCTCGATAAACTTCTATTTCCCATGAGAGGTTTACTTAACGGCTTATAGAACTTACTAATAGCATTGTCGTCAAGTATGGGTAATTGAACCTTATTAACAGTAAGATGCTTTGGTTTTTCATGTAACTTAGATTTTTCAGAAAGTTCAGAGTTTTCACAAAAATCAACTTCTGGCCGCGGTACCTTATCTATGGCCGCGGTTCCATAGTGATAAGGAACCGCGCCATAAGATGTGGAACCGCGTCCAGAAAGTGTTTTCTGTGAAAACCTGACTTGTTTTGGTTCACTAGTTGAGGCTTCATTTGAGTTAAAACCAAGACCAAGTTTTTCCTTAGAATGAACTTGTTTGTTTAACATATCATCAAGAGCACTAGTACCTTTCATGAACTTTTCCAATTTAATGGAGGTGCTCTTGAGATCATCATTCTCTAATCTAAGTTTCTCACAACTTAAGCAACCTAAATCAACCTCTTTGCTTTTCTCAAGTTTAGCCAATTTCTCCCTAAGTTCATTGATCTCATTTTCAAGCTTAGTTTTGGTTGATTTTAAGGTTTTATTCTTTTCTATGAATTTAAGACTAAGTTTGTGTAAGCTATCATATTTGCCTTCAAATTCAATATCATCTAAAGTGGAACTATCATTGCTATAATATTCGGTTTCAGAATGTACCTCTTTAGAAGTGTGAGCCATAAGACATTTCTCCTCTTTGGGGTTGTCATCATCATCTTCACCGCTATCGCTCCAAGCGCCACTAACGAATGTCGTGTGGTTCTTATCACGAGCGGGCTTTGGACAATCACCAATGAAGTGATTTGGATCACCACATCTAAAGCAACTCCTATCACCTTTTTCGTTCTTGACAAACCGATTCTTTGACAATGGTTTCTTGTCATAGTTTGGTTGCCTAACGTGTTGACCTCGTCTCTTGAAGAACTTCTTGAAATCTCTCACCGCCAATGCATACTCCTCGTCATCACTCTCCGAGGAACTATTATGGTCACTTTTTGCCTTCTTGGCTTTAAGTGCAAGAGATTTCCTTTCACTCTTGGTTTTTACTAATTCCGAGTCCTTCAAAATTATCATCTCATGAACCTTCAAGTTTCCTATGAGTTCATCGAGTGATAAAGTTGAGAGATCTTTCGACTCTTCAATAGCCGTGACTTTTGCTCTCCACTTTGGATGTAAGGCCCTTAGAAACTTCCTAACATTGTTCTTGCTAGAAAAACCTTCATCAAGTGCTTTTAGACTAGTAATAATGGTGTTAAACCTAGCAAATGCACTATCAATAGTTTCATCTTCTAAGATGACAAATTGTTCATATTGTTGGACAAGAAGATCGATTTTACTTTCTTTGACTTGGCTATTACCTTGGTGGGTTACTAAAAGAGTGTTCCAAATATCTTTAGCGGTTTCACACATAAAAATTCTTTCATACTCTTTCTTAGGCAAAGCATTATAAATCACCATTTTAGCCTCATTATTTTTTGAAAGTTTCTTTTTAGTATCATCATTAGCTTTGTCAAAAGTGACTAATTCTTTTGTTTTAGAAACTTCATTAAATCGAAAGGGTAAAAAATCACCATTGGTAATAACATGCCAAAGATCTAAATCTTTTAATTTCACATAAGTTTCAAATCTATTTTTCTAATAAATAAAACTATCGGTTTCAAAAAGTGGTGGTCTTTGCATAGATTGCCCTTCTAGGTACTTGTTGGAATCCATAGATCGATTCAAGTTTTAAAATACAATATACTTTAAAAATTTCTTGAGCAACCCGCTCTGATACCAATTGTAGAAACTAGAAGGGGGGGTTGAATAGTTTCTTAAAATTTACTTGTTAAAATATGGTTTTGATAGGTGTGAAAACACCCATCCTTTTACCACTTATTTCTAGCTAAAACAAGACCAAAACACGTATTTAATATCATTTGTTTGGAATTATGCGTGGTTTTTGTGTTTATTGTGTTTTCAGAGTCAACCGGATGAATATTGAAGAAAACATGGGATTGCACGGGTTTTATCGAGGAAAAAGACTCAAGACGAAGTCTATTATCCAAGAGATGCAAAAGACTTGAAGTCATTGTGCCTATTTGAAGATTTATCAAAGAATAGAGCCAAAGATGGAAGATTCATATATGTCGAAGAACTCGAGTCTATTAAACAAAAGATTATAAGACGAGTTGGAATTATTCACCGACACTTCTAAAGATCCAAAGTCGGAAACGTTTATTTAAAGAAACGTGAAGACTAAAGAAGGAAGAAGAAAAGAAGCCCAAAACCAAGCCCATTCACAAAAGCCCACAAGACTTGCCTATAAATAGGACTTTACTTCACAATTTCACACACTTAGTCTTTTAGGTAGTTTTTAGTTTATTTTTCATTCTCTCTAGTTTTAGAGAGAGAAAGTTCTAAACTTTCTCTCACTAAACTTCATCTTTTTCTATTTCAAGATCAAACCTTTGTATCAATTTTCATTAATTAAGTTTAGTTTCAAGCTTTTAATCTTTAATCTCATCCTTCCTTTCTTTGATTTTGATTGATTTTGGTACAAATCTCGTATGATCCGTGTTGTTCATCAATGATTTTGTGCTTAAAAAGTTATTCTTTTTATGTTTCCTTAAGTTTCTACACGAATAAGCTTTAAGATCCTTGTGCTTATTGGCTTATTTGCTAGTTTTGCTTATTTACTTTTTAAAGTTTTCTCAAAAAGTTTGTCTTTTTATCATTTGATTTAAGTTTTTGCTTATTTGAAGTTTAGGTAAATTGTTATTTGAGCTTATTTAATCCGGTTCTTATTGGATTCGTACTAGTTTTGGGTAATAAGCTTAATCCATAGCTTATTGAACTTGCTTTTATTTCGGATCAAAGGAAATCGGAAAGGGTTATAAACCCCTTTCCGATCTGCACTTTCCGACCAAGCAACACCCCTTATTCCAATCTACAGATCGGAAAAGGGTTTTCGTATTCCGACTGCACTCATTTTTGAGTATTCCGACGGTGGAGTTTGGCAACATTCCGATTGGAATTTTTCTGAGTATTCCGATTGCTTCATTTTGTAACACATTCCGACAGCAAGTATTCCAAGCATTCCGATCTGAACCATGTTTGCTTATTCCGATTAGTGTATGTTTTTAGTTATTCCGATTGAGAACTTTTGTGTTATTCCGATTTGTGTTGCTTTAAGACATTCCGATCATCTGATCGGAATACATTCCGATCTGTGTCTTTTTAGATTATTCCGATTTAAGCTGTTTTGCTATATTCCGTTCTTACTTTCTTTTAGTACTTTTCAACTAAGTTCATATTTTTACAAAGTTTCCAAGTGTTAGTTTTTATTGAGTGTTCATTTATTTTTCTAATATAATCTTTAAGTTTTCAAGCATTTATCTTTAAACTCGTTTTTTTAGTTTAATCTTTTAAATCTTTAATTCTACTCTTCGACACTTACTTATTTGTCATTAGTTTAAAACAGATAAAAAACCAACACCCTTTTTATTAACCAAGAACAAATCATTCCACTTAGAGCCGAGATCAATTCGAGAGGATCCCGAGAGACAAATCAAGAACCATAGCAAATCTCGTGTATCAAATGGCGCCGCTGCCGGCTCTTCTCGTTAAGATCATCAGTTTTTTGTGAGAACTTGGATTTTGGGATCCGTTCACCGTGAACGTTACTTTTTCACATAAACTTTCAAAAATCCTAAAAATTAAAAAACATAAAAACCTAAAATATTTTTGCTTTGTTTTTGCCTTGTTAGTTCTTTTGCAGGTGTATGCGCACTCGATCAATGTCTTATCAAGAGCCCGAGCCTCTCGATAACTTAGACATGGCCGGTGTACAAAACAACAACAATAACCCACCTCAATACAATAATAATAACAATAACAACCCACCTTTCAACAACATGAATAATAACAACAACAATGAGCCTCTACGATAATCTCCTGATGATTGAACTGCTGCAAGCCCATGTAGATGGCAACACTGATCCAATTGTTATACCCGCGTTTGCAGCCAACAACTTTGAGCTCAAATCTGGCTTTATCCAGATGGTCTCTGCTCAACCATTCTTGGGGCGTACCATTGATGATCCACATGACCACATCAAGAGATTCTTGCAACTCACCAATACGGTCAAATTCAATGGTGTTCCACAAGAGTAATCCGTTTACAACTTTTTCCCTTTTCTTTAGAGGGACAAGCCCGACATTGGCTTGCTAAGGAACCGCCACAGAGTATTCTTTCGTGGACGGATTTGGAGACCAAGTTTATCAACTACTTTTTCCCACCCTCTCGTACTACCGCTTTGCGGAATGAAATCATAAATTTTGAACAAAAGTACGATGAGTCTTTTAGTGAATCTTGGGACCGTTTCAAAGATCTTTTAAGAAAATGCCCACAACATGGTTTTACCAAAGTGCATCAAATTAATACTTTTTACAATGGTTTAAACATGAATGACCAAGATTCACTAAACAGTGCCTCGGGAGGTAATCTTTTGGCTAAGACTTCCAATGCTGCTTGGGATATCATTGAGAATAAGTCTCGTGTGCAAACCAAGAGTGTCCAGACCAATGTCGCTAGTGCTAGTACTAGTGACAGCGACAAGCGAATTGACAAAATCACTGCGCTTCTTGAAACGCTTGCTACCCAAACCGCCAGCAACACTAACAGCATCAACGCTAAAAACGCTAAAGACGCTCAAGTCAATGCTGTTAGCCAACCATGTGAAATATGCGGGGGTCCTCATTCTTACACCACTTGTACTGCCACCCAAAACTACCCTTCTGAGAACGTGAATGCAGCATACGGTACCTATCCTCAACCCGCTTATCAAGCTCGTCCTCAAGGTGACCGCAACCTGCTTAGCTACCGCTCCAACAACTATCTTTCACCACCCGCTTCTACTCCTAACAACCCAAACCAACAACAAAACCTCAACCGCCCTCCTCAACAACAACAACAATCTCGTGGACCATACATACCACCTCACAAACAACAACATCCACCTCAAAGAAACAACCAAGTTTACCAGCAACCTGCTTATCAACCACCCGCATACAATGCTCCTCCCAACCAACCCACCGCTTTACACCAAGAAGTGGAAACCTACATGAGGACTAATGATGTGATCGTGGAAAATCTTCAACAGGAAGTGCGCAACTTGAAAGCAGACCTGGTGAAACAAGGGAACGATCTGAGAGCTGACATGAGAAACACTTTGGATAGTCAAACGAATGACTTAAGAAACATGATGGCTAGTTTCTTCCACGGTAATCAACCCTCTTCCTCGGGTACTCTTCCGAGTAAAACCGTTGCGAATCCAAGAGGGGAGATGAAAGCAATCACCACTCGCAGTGGCAAAGGTACCGAGGAACCCGAGCTTCCTATACCTCCACCGGTGGTTGTGACTAAGGAAAACGAGTCACCTGCTCCTATTCCTCATCCTTCTACTTCCCCAATTTCTCCACCTCTAACTTCTACCCTTCCTCCACCCAAGGATGTGAGTGATCCTTCGATCCCAAAGCCTTCCTCTTCTTCCGATATACCTTATCCATCTAGGTTGAGGAAAGAGAAGCTCAAAAGCAAGGATGATATTCAGGTTTCGAACTTTCTTAAAATGTTCAAACAATTGAATTTCAACATCTCCTTTGCTGAGGCTCTCGCTCACATGCCTAAGTACGCAAAAATGTTTAAAGATCTTCTGAGTGACAAGGAAAAGCTTCTTGATATTGCCAACACCCAACTTAATGAGAATTGCTCTGCAGTGCTCTTAAGGAAATTGCCAACCAAGCTTGGTGATCCGGGTCGTTTCTTAATCCCTTGCAATTTACCGGGAGTAGAGAATTGCATGGCCCTAGCCGATCTAGGTGCCAGTATTAATCTAATGCCTCTAAGCGTTTGGAAGCAATTATCTCTCCCTGAGCTAGTCCCCACTAAAATGACTTTGGAATTAGCTAACCGTACGGTTGCTTATCCAGTGGGGATAGCCGAAGACGTCTTTGTAGGAGTCGACAAATTCACGTTTCCTGCCGATTTTGTTATCGTCGACTACGAGATGGACCCTCGTGTTCCCTTGATCGTGGGTCGTCCATTCCTGAGGACCGGTCGCACTCTCATCGATGTTGAAGCCGGTGAGCTTATCATGAGAGTGGGTGACGATAAAATCGTCTTCAACATGGGAAAGTTGTCTAAACAGCCTTATTCATACGAGAGTGTTAATTTTATTGACGTTCTTGATGAGGCTTGTGAAGAACACTTTAATGATGCTTGTAAAAATATTCCTACCTCTCTTCCCAATGTTGAAACCGTTTCCTCTATTGATTCATCACTGTCTCTATTTGGAGAAAGTGATTTGTTTTGGAAAGATCTTGAAGCCACCATGGGAGATGTGAACTTAGCTAATGATGATTCTCCTACCGATTGGGATGAAGACATGCATTTCTTTGAAAACCTTCTCAACGAAGACAATCTTTCTCCACCATCTCCCACGGTTATTGCTATCGATGCTCCGACTTTGAAAATGCCTCCCATCGAAAATCCTCTGGATTTAGAACTTAAGGAATTGCCGCCTCATCTCGAGTACGTGTTCCTTGAAGAAGAGAAGAAGTCGCCCGTCATTATCGCGAAGAACTTGAAAGAAGAAGAGAAATCTCGCCTCATCGCCGTGCTTAAAGATCATAAGAAGGCAATTGCTTGGAAAATTTCCGATATCCGCGGAATTGATCCGAACTTTTGTACTCACAAGATTCTCATGGAAGATGACTTTAAACCCGCAATCCAGAGCCAAAGAAGGGTTAATCCTAAAATTCATGACGTCATCAAACAAGAGGTTATCAAACTTCTAGATGCCGGCTTGATTTACCCTATTTCGGATTCGCCTTGGGTAAGTCCCATCCATTGTGTGCCCAAGAAGGGCGGAATAACCGTTGTTACCAATAAACACAACGAGTTGATTCCCACTCGTCTCGTTACTGGGTGGAGAGTTTGTATTAATTATCGCAAGCTCAATGATGCCACGAGAAAAGATCACTTTCTCTTCCTTTCATGGATCAAATGCTCGAACGTCTTGCGGGTAATGACTATTACTGCTTCTTAGACGGTTTCTCCGGGTATTTTCAAATTCCCATCGATCCCAAGGACCAAGAAAAGACCACATTCACTTGTCCCTATGGAACATTTGCTTACAAACGCATGCCTTTTGGTATATGTAATGCTCCTGGGACATTCCAAAGGTGTATGATGGCTATCTTCCATGACATGGTGGAGGACACTATGGAAGTATTCATGGATGATTTCTCGGTTTATGGCGATTCTTTCTCTGCTTGCCTTGCCAATTTAGAACGTATGCTGAAGCGGTGTGAAGACACTCGCCTTGTTCTTAATAGGGAAAAATGCCATTTCATGGTAAAAGAGGGCATCGTGCTAGGACACAAAATCTCCAAATCCGGTCTCGAAGTAGACCGTGCTAAAGTGGATGTTATCGCTAAGTTGCCTCCACCTTCAACCGTGAAGGGTGTGAGAAGTTTCCTTGGTCATGTGGGCTTCTACCGTCGATTCATCAAAGATTTTTCTCAAATCGCTCGCCCGATGACCCACCTCTTGGAAAAAGATACTCCTTTTATCTTTTCCAAAGAGTGTCTTGAAGCCTTCAACTCGCTTAAGGATAAGCTAACTAAGGCACCCGTCTTGGTTACCCCTAATTGGGAGCTTCCCTTTGAGTTGATGTGCGATGCTAGTGATTTTGCTATTGGAGCGGTTTTGGGCCAAAGAGTGAACAAACACTTCCAACCAATCCACTATGCTAGCAAGACAATGACGGGGGCTCAATTGCATTATACGACAACCGAAAAAGAGCTTTTAGCTGTTGTCTATGCCTTTGAAAAATTTCGCCCCTATCTTGTCCTTTCCACAACAATCGTTTACGCCGATCATTCCGCGTTGAAGTACTTGTTGACTAAACAAGATTCCAAACCAAGACTTCTTCGCTGGGTTTTGCTACTCCAAGAATTTAAAATCAAAATTCGCGATAAAAAAGGAGCTGAAAACCTAGCCGCGGATCATCTCAGTAGACTTGAGGATCCTTACCAAGGGGATCATCCGGACAAAGAAATCAATGATTCTTTTCCCTTGGAGACCTTAATGTCTATCAACTCGACTGCTGATGAAACCCCGTGGTTTGCGGACATTGCAAACTATTTAGCGGGTGGAATTCTAAAGGACGGGTTAACATCCCAACAAAAGAAAAAGTTCTTCACCGACATTAAAACTTATTTTTGGGATGACCCGTATCTATTCAAACAATGTGCTGATTTGATCATTCGCCGATGTGTTGATGGACCGACAGCTTTAGAAATCCTTGACGCTTGCCACAAAGGACCCACCGGTGGTCACTTTGGTCCCAACTACACCGCCAAAAAAGTGTTTGAATCGGGATTTTATTGGCCCACCATCTACCGTGATGCTCACGAGATGGTTAAACATTGTGATGCTTGCCAAAAACAAGGCAAGATCACTCATAAAGATGAGATGCCTCAAAATTTCATACAAGAATGTGAAATCTTTGATTTTTGGGGTATCGACTTTATGGGGCCATTCCCCTCTTCTAAAGGAAACAAATACATCCTTGTAGCCGTTGACTACGTTTCAAAGTGGGTTGAAGCCAAAGCTTTACCTACTAATGACGCAAGGGTGGTTTGTAACTTTTTGAAATCTCTATTCGCTAGATTCGGTGTGCCTCGCGCCATTATTAGTGATCGCGGGAATCATTTTTGCAGTGACCAATTTGCTAGAGTCATGGCAAAGTATGGTGTAAATCATCGTCTTTCCACCGCCTACCACCCACAAACTAATGGCCAGGCTGAAATATCCAACCGAGGACTAAAGCGAATTCTTGAACGAACCGTGGGAGAGCATCGTGCCTCATGGGCTGATAAACTTGATGATGCTTTGTGGGCTTTTCGTACCGCATACAAGACTCCGATTGGTTGCACACCATATCGTCTCGTGTACGGGAAAGCATGCCACCTCCCCATTGAGTTGGAGCACAAGGCTTACTGGGCCTTGAAGTGGGCTAATTTTGATATCAACAAAGCCGGTGACCTACGCAAGATCCAACTCAATGAGCTGAATGAACTCCGTAATGAGGCTTATGAAAATTCTTTGATCTATAAGGAGAAGACTAAGCTCATTCACGACTCTAAGATAAAGAACCGAGAGTTCCAAGTTGGAGACAAAGTTTTACTCTTTAACTCTCGGTTGAAAATCTTTTCGGGCAAGCTGAAATCTCGTTGGTCCGACCCATTCACCATTGCCCAAATTTTTCCATATGGTACTCTCGAGCTCGCTCAACCTAATGGACCAAATTTTAAGGTGAATGGCCAACGAGTGAAGTTGTACTTTGGTGAGAACATCTCTCAAGAGATGATTCCATCCCTCACCACGTTCCCCATGAACTAATTTTGGGTCGAGTCAGGCTCGTGACTCGGTTATCAAAAACAAGCGCTCCTCGGGAGGCAACCCGAGTATCTATCCTTTTATGTTTTAACCTCCTAAGTGTAGGGGAACCTGTATAGGTGTTTGTATTTGTGTGCTGATATGATTACAGGGATACGTGCACTCTTGGAATCTCTAAAGAACCGTGCTCTCGTGTTATCCGAAATCCGGTTCTATCTCTCAACTATCGTGATTCAATTATCTTCATATTCACATTTGAAATTGATCACTTTAGTCGTCTCTTCCTTAGCTTGATTTAACCAACGTGCACAATGTCATAAGTGTAGGGGAGATTTTTCCCACATGCTTAAACATTGAGGACAATGTTTATCTTAAGTGTAGGGGGGACTTCTATCGAAATTTTAAGTGGACTTTTCCATGAAAATGCCTTCATTTAACCGGAAAATCATCTTTTTCAACATTTTTCAAATTTTTAATTAACTTTGGCCATTTAGTCGTAATTTTTAAATTTTTATCGTTGCTTTCATATGTATATATCCCGCAATAAAGTCAAAAATATTAAAAAAGCGGTGTAGCTAGTTTAGAAGTCTTTGACATTAATAAGTGTGAAAACACTTATCCTTTTGCCACTAAAATCAAGGAAAAACAAGACCGAATCATGTGTTTATTATCATAAATGTCGGAATTACGCGTGGTTTTGTGTTTTGTGTGATAAATAGGTACAAATGATCAAAAGAAGATAAAACACGGGATTTCACGGACAAATGTCGAAGAAAAGTCAAGAAAGAGACAAAGACGAAGTCAAAAGACCAAAAGTGTGCCATGTTCACGTAAACCGGCAAATTCGACACGACTTTAGAGGAAAGATCATGAAAGCCGAAATCGAGCTCGTTTTTAGTGGATTTAATCTCATTGGAGTAAATTGGGCCTTTTGGGTCCCACATTTACTTATTCGGCCCAAAAGCCCAATAACAAATTTATATATCCATTTTCCTTTATCTAATAGCCCATTATGAGCCCAAAGCCCATTTTAATTGAAACGGAGGGAAGGACGCTTTTCTTTGGCTAGAAAGTGTTTTGGGCCAAGCCCAACAAAAGAAAT
Organism: Glebionis coronaria; assembly: GCA_025667525.1. NCBI lineage: Eukaryota > Viridiplantae > Streptophyta > Magnoliopsida > Asterales > Asteraceae > Glebionis > Glebionis coronaria. The sequence goes on from CM046874.1 coordinate 477,199,767, forward strand.
AATCGGATGAATTAAATTTTGTTTGTCAGTTTTGTGACTTCACTCTCCCACGTTTTTAATAAACGTTTATCTCACCCCACTTGTTTTTCCCTTACCCACATTACATACCAACCGACCCCCCACACGATTTTTAACCTCACAAATACACATATTTTACTCACCCCTCTCTCACCTTACGATAAAAACAAGAATACTCCATCACCTAACTATCTCTCTCTCAAAACAAATAACCAGCCACCCACCTCCTTTTACTGTTACCCCTAAACCCTAAATCAATAATTACCCAAGATAAATTGGGGGTTTTTATTGAAGCACTTGATTCACACACTTGGGGATTAAATCCCCAAGTTTTTCGCAGCAGGCACCCATAGTGGTCCCCAATTATCTTTCCACGCTGGCAATCCAAGGAGAGAGGAATCATCTCAGCCATTGATCAAGAGAAGAAAAGAGAGAGAAGAAGTATGCGGCCACGATTAAAGACCTTGGGCTCCAAGAAAATTGAAGGGCTAGGATGATTTGCTTTGAGATGAAGCTAAGAAGAAGGCATTTGGGGGTTGCCTATAAAACCCCTCACATCTTGTAATCATATTCAAGCTTTTCTTTAATTTTATTTTCAGTTTTTAAATTAATTAGGAGTAGATTTAAATTAGTTTTAATTTTTGCAAAATTAGATTAGGGGTTATTGTAATTTTAATTTCCAGTAAATGTAATTTTTAATTAATTAATGAAAAGTTGGATTTCAATTTATTTCATCTCTTTTTAGTTCCTGTTAAAGTTTAATGTTCATTTTTAAATCCTGTTTTTTATACTGTTCATCTTTATAATTATTATCCGATTAATAAAAAAATAAAAAAAAAAAAAAAAAAAAAAAAGAATAAAGGAAAGATAATTTCCCCCACTGGGAAATATTATATAAAATCACTGTACGTTGGAGTCGTTCGAATCGAAGTTTAGTGGTGTCGGGTTAAATTAATGGAGACGAAGGACGGTTTTGATTCGGTTCATTAAGGAGGCTCAGCGCCTTCCTTCTTCTCAACGGAAATCAACAAAAAGGTTTTAATCTTCTTTTAATTTTGTTAAGTTTTAGACAAGTTTATGTTTAAGTTGGATTTGCTTATTTATTTTCACTGCTTGGTTAATTTGTTTATTTTAGATTGGTTTATTTTGTATTAATATTGTGGTTTTGGTAGCTAAGTGTCAGTTTGAGTAGATTTAGCTTATTTCTGCTAAGTTTTTTTTTGGAACTGCTTAATTTAGATACAGATTTAGTTTAAAAGTTTAATATCTGCTTTTATATTTTTGAATATTGTGCTTATTTTATTTATTTGCTTAATTTGCTTAGCTTATTACTTTTACTTTGTGCTTCTAGATTTAACCTGCAAATTTGCTTTAATATTACTGTCTTTTGCTGATACTGCTGATTACAGACATGTCTGATTGTTTAAAATCCAAATATTAAAATTCCAAAATAAATATTAATTAGCTAAAAAAAGTGTCTGGGCTGGGGTTCGAACCCCAGACCCCTCACATAATGACCCAGCGCCCCAACCACTTGTGCTTGCCATCTTTTTGTGTTTTACCTCGCAACATTAGATTAATATAGGTTAATTTCATCTGTCAGATTTTAATTAAATAGAGTTTAATATAGTTTAGGTTTAATTAATTTTATTTAAAAAGTTTTATCAGTTTATTTAATAAATTCAAAAAGACAAAAAAAAAAAAAAAAAAAAAAAAAAAAGTTATTTGTTTTGTTAATTCGAAATAGTTTTATTTTATTTACTTAAAAGTTTTTATTTTACATAAAAATCCTTAGAATAGTTTTCAATTAAGTTTTATTATAAAAATATATTTTTTATTTAAAGTTTTTTTTTATTTTTAAGTTTTATTAAAAGTCAAATTTTGTTTTTAAAATTAGTTTATATAGATTAGTTGTCATTTAAAATAGTTTAATTTTTAAATTAGATTAAAATAGTTCTTTTTATTTAAGAAGTTTCTATTAGTTTAATTTCAAGTTATTAGTTTAAAATAGTTAATTAAAATAGTTTTTATATTAAGTAGCTTTTAGTTTAAAAATATCCTAAATTACGTTTTACCAAGAACAAATAAGTCGAATCGTTAAATTGAAAATCAATTCGGGTGAGTCGAGGAACGATAATAGTAATATAAAAAGGGTATGCAAAATCGAGTTTCAGACATATTAGGCCGTTGCGATTATTTTGACTCAACCCGAATAGACTTATTCAAGTTTATTCTAGCTAGTATCCTTAACCATGTAGAACTTAATTGGTTTATTAGGCTGAGTATCCACGAGTCTCATTACTTGAGATTGTAAATTGTGGAGGACGAGAAATGATAGAGTCAATTATAAGTCAGTATTCTTGCGCAAGCTCACTTGGTGTAATTATTTGCCTATTCTCCCATCACTTGCTAATAATTTATCTGCAATAAGTAAGGTCGTATGATTTGAAAAGTTACTTAGCTTCTAGCCCAAGATCGTTTAAAAGTTGCTCAGTAATGATAAGAGTTCATAGCCAAGGCATAACTTATGAAGCGGGGCGCGAAGATTGACGAGTCCGAAAAGGCCCTAACAAGGCATGAGGATTCAGTTTTATTGCTGAAGATCCAAAGTGATGTGAAAAGCATTATTCCCAAAATCAATATGAAGGATCAAGACTCACGACGAAAAGCAATCAACTCCCATAAAGATCATGGAGAAGTCTATCCGAAAAGACCCTAACAAGGTATGAGGATAAATAGATCCAAGTCCGAAAAGGAGGCGGATCGTTGTATCTCAAAATCCCAATTAGAGATTGAAGAAATAATCATGAAGTCGTGGTCACCAAAGTTGGAGTAACCCTCAAAAGTCTCCAAGTGAAGAAACTCTATTAACGATGAGAAGACCATTATCTCAAGAACGTCTCTCGAAGATATGAAGTATGAAGTACATGCCAAATATCGGCCCGGGTAAGGTCTCAAATCATGAACCAAGTTATGCCAAGATATGAACTTTTTGATATCCCGAGAAGCAGTTTTAAGAGATTTTGTCCTTTAGCTAACTATTGATCAAATCGTCCTACTTTGCTTTCAGCCTAAATAACTATCGAAATAAGTCCAAAAATGCATCTTCATGATCATTCTAAGACAAAAATAAAATATAAGAGATACACCTAGGAATAAGGGAGTTTAAGCATTTAATTAAGACATGTGTGTAAGTCTTCGAATTGCTAACTTATAATAACAATGATCTCATTTTTAAGCTTAGTTTGGGGAACGTGAAACTTGAGGGTGATAAATCTTCGTAGCACCGAAGCCCTAATGTAAGTCCTCGATCTCTTTACAAGTTATTTCCACGTAGCTATTTTCTATCCTCTTGTTTATATTAAAGTTTTAATGTCTCTTAGTACTTTGATTTTTGTTTAAGTAGTATATTAATAAGGCCAAGGTTGATTGATTATGAGAAAAGTGTAAATGTGCTTTATCGCTAAGCATTGCATGAGGGCATGGCAATGGTTAAGTGTAGGGGATTTGATAGGTGTGAAAACACCCATCCTTTTACCACTTATTTCTGGCTAAAAAAAGACCAAACACGTATTTAATATCATTTGTTTGGAATTATGCGTGGTTTTTGTGTTTATTGTGTTTTCAGAGTCAACCGGATGAATATTGAAGAAAACATGGGATTGCACGGGTTTTATCGAGGAAAAAGACTCAAGACGAAGTCTATTATCCAAGAGATGAAAAAGATTTGAAGTCATTGTGCCTATTTGAAGATTTATCGAAGAATAGAGCCAAAGATGGAAGATTCATATATGTCGAAGAACTCGAGTCTATTAAACAAAAGATTATAAGACGAGTTGGAATTATTCACCGACACTTCTAAAGATCCAAAGTCGGAAACGTTTATTTAAAGAAACGTGAAGACTAAAGAAGGAAGAAGAAAAGAAGCCCAAAACCAAGCCCATTCACAAAAGCCCACAAGACTTGCCTATAAATAGGACTTTACTTCACAATTTCACACACTTAGTCTTTTAGGTAGTTTTTAGTTTATTTTTCATTCTCTCTAGTTTTAGAGAGAGAAAGTTCTAAACTTTCTCTCAGTAAACTTCATCTTTTTCTATTTCAAGATCAAACCTTTGTATCAATTTTCATTAATTAAGTTTAGTTTCAAGCTTTTAATCTTTAATCCCATCCTTCCTTTCTTTGATTTTGATTGATTTTGGTACAAATCTCGTATGATCCGTGTCGTTCATCAATGATTTTGTGCTTAAAAAGTTATTCTTTTTATGTTTCCTTAAGTTTCTACACGAATAAGCTTTAAGATCCTTGTGCTTATTGGCTTATTTGCTAGTTTTGCTTATTTACTTTTTAAAGTTTTCTCAAAAAGTTTGTCTTTTTATCATTTGATTTAAGTTTTTGCTTATTTGAAGTTTAGGTAAATTGTTATTTGAGCTTATTTAATCCGGTTCTTATTGGATTCGTACTAGTTTTGGGTAATAAGCTTAATCCATAGCTTATTGAACTTGCTTTTATTTCGGATCAAAGGAAATCGGAAAGGGTTATAAACCCCTTTCCGATCTGCACTTTCCGACCAAGCAACACCCCTTATTCCAATCTACAGATCGGAAAAGGGTTTTCGTATTCCGACTGCACTCATTTTTGAGTATTCCGACGGTGGAGTTTGGCAACATTCCGATTGGAATTTTTCTGAGTATTCCGATTGCTTCATTTTGTAACACATTCCGACAGCAAGTATTCCAAGCATTCCGATCTGAACCATGTTTGCTTATTCCGATTAGTGTATGTTTTTAGTTATTCCGATTGAGAACTTTTGTGTTATTCCGATTTGTGTTGCTTTAAGACATTCCGATCATCTGATCGGAATACATTCCAATCTGTGTCTTTTTAGATTATTCCGATTTAAGCTGTTTTGCTATATTCCGTTCTTACTTTCTTTTAGTACTTTTCAACTAAGTTCATATTTTTACAAAGTTTCCAAGTGTTAGTTTTGATTGAGTGTTCATTTATTTTTCTAATATAATCTTTAAGTTTTCAAGCATTTATCTTTAAACTCGTTTTTTTAGTTTAATCTTTTAAATCTTTAATTCTACTCTTCGACACTTACTTATTTGTCATTAGTTTAAAATAGATAAAAAACCAACACCCTTTTTATAACCAAGAACAAATCATTCCACTTAGAGCCGAGATCAATTCGAGAGGATCCCGAGAGACAAATCAAGAACCATAGCAAATCTCGTGTATCAGGTTTCCAAAAATCCTTTTTCAAAAAACTTAGGCTTGAGGAAATATGTGAAATCTTCTTATGCACAATATGAACAATGATAGTGTAGCTAAACTAATACTAACAAAAATATATCCAAAAAGAATAAAGAATGATAGTGTAGCTAATCTAATATTAACACATGTATATGCAAAAAGAATAAAGAATGTAAAGAGTTAAGGGTAAAGAAAGATCAAACCGAACACCAAGGATTTATAGTGGTTCGGCAACGAAGCTCACTCCTCGTTCCTACTCCACTCCTCGAGTACTCCTTACTCGAGAGTTCACTACACAACAAGCTCCTTATGGTGGAGAAAACCGTACACGTCGCTTAATCAATTTCCGACTCTAAGCTAAAAGTCGAGCCCTAATTGTAGCTAGGACCAATCTACACAACTATACTTAGTACATACACAACTTCCAAATAGACACAACTACTTGGATCTTCACAACTATGACACAACTACAAGTATATAAAAATTGATCTTCAATGGATCTTTGGTGGTGGACTCAACACTTCACTAGGATAGTGTTCTTCTCTTTGCACTTGGAGAGGAAGAAATGGAAGAACAAGATTCACTTCTTAAACAAGTAATAATCAAACAAATGATCAAAGATTTGAGTGATTAAAGAAGGGGTTTGAATCTGGAAATGAATGTGCAAAAGAGGTGAGGTGAAAAGCTGAGAATGGCCAACTATTTATAGGATAAAGGAGCCAACGGCTAGTTCTGCCCGCGGTACCTTATCACAGCCCGCGGTACCTTATCGATAAGGTACCGCCTAGGCGCTAAGGTACCGCCGGACTAGACTCCGCTCCTTTTTGTCCTTTAGTGGTGGAGGTCTTATCTGGGTATAAAAATATCCTGAAAGGATATTCTTAACAGAATAAGAATATGCCATTTTCAAATTTCAAATAATTAATTTAATAAAACATTTTCTTAAAAATAAAGTTTAATAAAAACTTGTCATATTTAATAAAAAGTGAGTTTTAAGAAAAGATTAAATCACTTGATCACTTGATTAAGGTTAGTACTTGTTTATCCATACCTTAAGTGAAAATGGGTAAAATGAAAAATACTTGAACTCAAGAATTCGTTTTTCGTTGTTTTCGTAAATGCTTGTTTTTATATATTGTCGTAATCAAAACTAAGCGAGACCGAAAAATGCAAGTAACGTTTTTAGTCATTATTGCATTAACACAACCCACTAAAAGACAAAAGGGAGCGGACTCTATGCTGGTGGTTCCTTAGCGCCTATGGCGGTTCCTTATCGATAAGGAACCGCGGGCTGCAATAAAGAACCGCGGGCAGATATAGCCGTTGTACATTTGTCTTATAAATAGTGGACCATTCTCAGACTTTCAATCCACCTCTTTTGCACATAAACTTTCAGATTCTTACATACTTCTTAAATCACTCAAATCCTTGATCATTTGTTTGATTACTACTTGTTTAGAAGTGAACCTTTCTCCCCCCCTATATTTTCCTCTCAAAGTGCAAAGAGAAGAACACTATCATTGTTGAAGTGTTGTGTCTACCTCAAAGATCCATTGAAGATCCAAACTTATTTATTCATAGTTGTGTCATTGTTGTGAAGATCCAAGTAGTTGTGTCTATTTGGAAGTTGTGTATGTATTAAGGTTAATACTTAGTCCTCAAAGTATATTGGTGTAGATTGGTCCTAGCTAAGATTAGAGCTCGACTTTTAGCTTAGAGTCGAAAATTGGTTAAGCGACATTGTGTACGGTTTCTCCACCTTAAAGAGCTTGTTGATTAGTGAACTCTCGAGTAAGGAGTACTCGAGGAGTGGAGTAGGAACGAGGAGTGAGCTTCGTTGCCGAACCACTATAAATCCTTGGTGTTTGGTTTGATCTTTCCTTCCCTTATCTCTTTACATTCTTTATTCCTTATACTTGTGATTATTAGTTTAGTTACATTCATTATTCTTTATACTTGTGATTATTAGTTAGTTGCACTATACCTTGTTCATATTGTGTATAATAAGGTTTCACATAAATACTCAAGCTTAAGTTTTTGAAAAAGGATTTTTTAAAACCAAACTTTAACAAGAAAATTTAAGAAACTATTCAACCCCCCCCCCTTTAGTTTCTACAATTGGTATCAGAGCGTGGTTGCTCAAGACTTTTTAAAATATATTGTATTTTAAAACTTGAATCGATCTATGGATTTCAACAAGTATCTAGAAGGGCAATCCATGCAACGACCACTTCTTTTTGAAACCGATACTTTTAGTTATTGGAAAATAGGGTTGAGACTTATGTGAAATCAAAAGATTTAGATCTTTGGCATGTTATTACCAATGGTGACTTTTTACCATTTCAATATAATGAAGTTTCTAAAAGTAAGGAGATAGTTACTTTTGATAAAGCTAATAATGATACTAAAAGAAAACTTGCTAAAAATAATGAGGCCAAAATGGTGATTTATAATGCTTTACCAAAAAAAGAGTACGAAAGGATTTTTATGCGTGAAACCGCTAAAGACATTTGGAATACTCTTTTAGTAACCCACCAAGGTAATAGCCAAGTCAAAGAAAGTAAAATCGATCTTTTTGTTCAACAATATGAACAATTTGTCATCTTAGAAGATGAAACCATAGATAGTGCATTTGCTAGATTTAACACTATTATTACTGGTCTAAAAGCACTTGATGAAGGTTTTTCTAGCAAGAACAATGTTAGGAAGTTTCTTAGGGCGTTGCATCCAAAATAGAGAGCTAAAGTCACGTCGATTGAAGAATCAAAGGATCTCGCCAAATTATCACTCGATGAACTCATTGGTAACTTGAAGGTTCATGAGATGATAATTATGAAGGACTCGGAAATGGTGAAAACTAAGAGTGAAAGAAAGTCTCTTGCACTTAAAGCCAAGAAGGAACAAAGTGATCATGAAAGTTCCTCGGATAGTGATGATGAGGAATATGCCTTGGCGGTTAGAGACTTTAAGAAGTTCTTCAAAAGACGAGGTCAATACGTGAGGCAACCAAACAACAACAAGAAACCCTTCTCCAAAAACCGATTTGCCAAAGACGATAAAGGTGATAGGAAATGATTTAGATGTGGTGATCCAAATCATTTCATTGGTGATTGTCCTAAGCCTTCACGCGACAAGAACTACACGGCGTTCGTTGGAGGTTCATGAAGCGATAGCGGTGAGGATGTTGATGACAACCCCAAAGATGAGAAGTGTCTCATGACTCACACTTCTAAAGAGGTACTTTCCGAAACCGAGTATTATAGCAATAATAGTTCTTCTCAAGATGATAGTGAATTAGAAGGCCAATATAATAACTTGCATAAGCTTAGTCTAAAATTTATTGAAAAGAACAAAGTGCTAAAATCTACTAGAACTAAGCTTGAAAGCGAGATTAGTGAGCTAAAAAAATTAGCTAAGCTTGAGAAAAATAAAGAAATAGACATAGGATGCTTAAAATTTGAAAACCTTAGGAAAGAAAATGAAAACCTTAAGATCACCTCCATTAGACTTGAAAAGTTCATGAGAGGTACTAATGCTCTTGATGATATGTTAAACAAACAAATTCATTCTAAGGAAAAACTTGGGTTAGGATATAACACTAATGAAGCATCAACTAGTGAACCAAAACAAGTTATGTTCTCAGAAAAACAGTCCCCTGCACGCGGTGCTCCAATATATGGGGCGGTTCCTTATCGCTATGGAACCGCCCATGGAGCTATGGAACCGCGTCCAGAAGATGATTTTTGTGAAAATCCTGAACTTTCTGAAAAGTCAATTTTAGGTGAAGGACCAAAACATATTCTTATTAACAAGGTCAAAGTACCTATAATTCAAAAGCCTACTCTAGATAAATTCTACAAGCCCTTGAGTAAACCTCTAATGGGAACTAGAAACTTATCTAGACAAACATCTACTCCTCCAAGAGTATGAAATGAATCTAAACCTAGAAGTAGAACACCTACGCCAAAAAGAGATGATCAAGCTAAACCACGACCTATGAGTAAAATCCCAACACCTAGGAGGAATAATAATAATACTAGATCAAGATCAAAGACACCTAGGAGAAACTATGGACAACAAAATGGCCATATGAATTGGAATAATTTTCAACAACAATACTTTTCCCCATGGGGAATGTCTCATTCATTCATGCATCCCAACCAAATGCAAGGGATGTTTGGAACTAACAATTTTGGACTAATACTCGGCTTTTGGCTAAGTATAAAATCTTATCGTCCGAATCCTTTTCGAATTGACTAATGGTTAAAAGTGCGACTCAATTGTCTTTTGGTGAACAAGAGAATTTTTTGGTTTGGTTGTCTAGTTTAAAAGCATGTATGAAAATTGTCGATGAGTAAAGTAGAAGCTTTGACAAAATTAAACTTAAAGTTAATTAGGAAAATATTTGAAACTTAAAACTTTGAAAAACTTTAAAACTTAAAATCTTAGTTAATCGGAATAAAGCAATTCATGTCCATCGGAATACACAAAAATCACAACCATCGGAATATTACTAAAATAAGCCATCGGAATAATCAATACAAAGGTCCATCGGAATACCAATCTTAATGTCCATCGGAATGCAACAACAAAATACCCATCAGAATGTTTTCAGATCGCAAAGATCCAGATCGGAATGTTGTAAAAAACTACTATCGCAATGTGCATCTATCGCAATGTCGCTGTCGAGAAATGGGCAGCACTTCGTCTTTGCAAAGACCTTGATCCCGTCGGAATGTGCGATCGCAATGCGCGATCGCAATCCAGATCGGAATAAGGGGGAAATGACAACCTGATCGCAAAGTAAAACCCTAATGGGTTATTGCGATCAAAACACTGAAGCTCGTCGAAATATGGAGAAAGCCGTCGGAATGTGTGAAGCCCCAAGATTACGATGGGATGCACTCTTAATCCGAAATTCGTGGCAAGTGTAAAACTCAATAAGCACAATCAATAATCTATTTTATCCAAAACTTAAACAACTCGAAAAGCTTGAATTTGACAACTTGTAAATCATAAAAGATTATCAACTTAATGAAATGAACTTTAAGATGCCTAAAACCTTTATGAAATCCGAAAATCAATAAGCTAAATCTTGTAATAAGCCAATAAGCATTACGAGCTTATAGCTTATACGTAGGAGCTTATGCAGGAACAAAGAAGATCAATCCTTCAATCACGAAATCATTAAATCATACGCATGAAGTATGTAAATCGGATCAAAAGTAAAGTAAATCAAGAAGTGTAGAATGAGATTTAGGATTAAAAGCTTAAAATGAACTTGATTAATGAAAAATAAGCAATACAAATGTTTAATCTTGAAAGATTAAGAGAAAAGATGAAACTTAGTGAGAGAAAGTTTAAGACTTTCTCTCTCTAAAACTAGATAAGTGCAAAAATGAAAAACTAAAAATTAAAGACTAACTAACACCCTCCTAATGACTATTAGGAGGGTATTTATAGGGAAGGTGGAAGGAGTGCATGTGTTGCATCTTCTTTCTTGCTTTCTTCACGTCTTCTCGACTCGACTTTAATTCTTTGTCTTTTCTCGATGTTGTCTCGGGATTTGAACTTGTCTTTTAATTTCTTCTTCTATTAGACTTAAGTTCTTCGACTTCGTTAAACTTCCGTCTTTAGACTTTTTCTTCGATAAATCTTCAGAATAGGCCTTGGACTTCCGTTCTTTTTGCACTCTTGATCTTTTGACTTCGTCTTTTCCCGTTTTCTTTGATAAAAGCCCGTGAAAGCCCGTGTTTTCTTCCTTTTTCATATTTTGGTCCTAAAACACAATAAAAACACAAACCACGCATAATTCCGACTTTTACGACATAAAATACACGTTTTGGTCTTGTTATTATTGGAAATAAGTGGTGAAAGGATAAGTGTTTCCACACTTATTAAATCCCCTACACTTGACCATTGCAATGCCCTCATGCAATGCATTAATTTTAAAGCACGGTTTACATTTTCCATCATAAATAACCCACCTTGGCCTTTATTAAATACTAAACATAAAAAGATAGAATAAGTAAAGAAATCAAAGACTTACATTGGGTTTTGGCTGCCATGAACGTTTTTCATCCTCAAGTTTCACGTTCCCCATACCAAGCTTAAAAACGAGATCATTGTTATTATAAGTTAGCAAACTAACACGAAATCATGTGGGCCAATTATTCACTTAGACTCCCTTATTCCTAGGTGTATCTCTTATATTTTATTTTTGTCTTGAATGATCACGAGGATGCATTGTTTGACTTATTTCGATAGTTATTTAGGCCGAAAATAAAGTGCACGATTTAATCAATAGTTAGCTAAAGGACCAAATCTTTTAAAACTGCTTCTCGGGACCTCATAAAGTTCATATCTTGGCATAACTCGCTTCACGATTTGAGACCTTTCTCGGACTGATATTTGGCAGCGACTTCATACTTCGAATCTTTGAGAGACGTTCATGAAATAATGGCCTTCTCTTCATAATAGGAATTTCTTCACTTGGAGTTTTGAGAGATTCTTCATCTTTGGACCACGACTTCTTCATTTTTCTCCAATCTTTATTTTGGACTTTGATATACAACGATCCGCCTCCTTTTAGGACTTGGATCTATTTATCCTCATACCTTGTTAGGGTCTTTTTGGATAGACTTCTCCATAATCTTTTGGGGAGTATTTGCTTTTCGTCGTGTGTCTCGATCCTTCATATTGATTTTCGATAAATAATTCTTCACATCACTTTTAGATCTTTAGCAATAAACTGTAGCCCTCATGCCTTGTTAGGGCCTTTTCGGACTCGCCAATCTTCGCATCCCGCTTCAATAAGTTATGCCTTGGCTATGAACTCTAATCCGTACCGAGCAACTTTTAAACGATCTGGGGCTAGAAGCTAAGTAACCTTTTAAATCATACAACCTTGGTGTTTGGTTTGATCTTTCCTTCCCTTATCTCTTTACATTCTTTATTCCTTATACTTGTGATTATTAGTTTAGTTACATTCATTATTCTTTATACTTGTGATTATTAGTTAGTTGCACTATACCTTGTTCATATTGTGTATAAGAAGGTTTCACATAAATACTCAAGCTTAAGTTTTTGAAAAAGGATTTTTTAAAACCAAACTTTAACAAGCAAATTTAAGAAACTATTCAACCCCCCCCCCCCTTTAGTTTCTACAATTGGTATCAGAGCGTGGTTGCTCAAGACTTTTTAAAATATATTGTATTTTAAAACTTGAATCGATCTATGGATTTCAACAAGTATCTAGAAGGGAAATCCATGCAACGACCACTTCTTTTTGAAACCGATACTTTTATTTATTGGAAAATAGGGTTGAGACTTATGTGAAATCAAAAGATTTAGATCTTTGGCATGTTATTACCAATGGTGACTTTTTACCATTTCAATATAATGAAGTTTCTAAAAGTAAGGAGATAGTTACTTTTGATAAAGCTAATAATGATACTAAAAGAAAACTTGCTAAAAATAATGAGGCCAAAATGGTGATTTATAATGCTTTACCAAAGAAAGAGTACGAAAGGATTTTTATGCGTGAAACCGCTAAAGACATTTGGAATACTCTTTTAGTAACCCACCAAGGTAATAACCAAGTCAAAGAAAGTAAAATCGATCTTTTTGTTCAACAATATGAACAATTTGTCATCTTAGAAGATGAAACCATAGATAGTGCATTTGCTAGATTTAACACTATTATTACTGGTCTAAAAGCACTTGATGAAGGTTTTTCTAGCAAGAACAATGTTAGGAAGTTTCTTAGGGCGTTGCATCCAAAATGGAGAGCTAAAGTCACGTCGATTGAAGAATCAAAGGATCTCGCCAAATTATCACTCGATGAACTCATTGGTAACTTGAAGGTTCATGAGATGATAATTTTGAAGGACTCGGAAATGGTGAAAACTAAGAGTGAAAGAAAGTCTCTTGCACTTAAAGCCAAGAAGGCACAAAGTGATCATGAAAGTTCCTCGGATAGTGATGATGAGGAATATGCCTTGGCGGTTAGAGACTTTAAGAAGTTCTTCAAAAGACGAGGTCAATACGTGAGGCAACCAAACAACAACAAGAAACCCTTCTCCAAAAACCGATTTGCCAAAGACGATAAAGGTGATAGGAAATGATTTAGATGTGGTGATCCAAATCATTTCATTGGTGATTGTCCTAAGCCATCACGCGACAAGAACTACACGGCGTTCGTTGGAGGTTCATGAAGCGATAGCGGTGAGGATGTTGATGACAACCCCAAAGATGAGAAGTGTCTCATGACTCACACTTCTAAAGAGGTACTTTCCGAAACCGAGTATTATAGCAATAATAGTTCTTCTCAAGATGATAGTGAATTAGAAGGCCAATATAATAACTTGCATAAGCTTAGTCTAAAATTTATTGAAAAGAACAAAGTGCTAAAATCTACTAGAACTAAGCTTGAAAGCGAGATTAGTGAGCTAAAAAAATTAGCTAAGCTTGAGAAAAATAAAGAAATAGACCTAGGATGCTTAAAATTTGAAAACCTTAGGCAAGAAAATGAAAACCTTAAGATCACCTCCATTAGACTTGAAAAGTTCATGAGAGGTACTAATGCTCTTGATGATATGTTAAACAAACAAATTCATTCTAAGGAAAAACTTGGGTTAGGATATAACACTAATGAAGCATCAACTAGTGAACCAAAACAAGTTATGTTCTCAGAAAAACAGTCCCCTGCACGCGGTGCTCCAATATATGGGGCGGTTCCTTATCGCTATGGAACCGCCCATGGAGCTATGGAACCGCGTCCAGAAGATGATTTTTGTGAAAATCCTGAACTTTCTGAAAAGTCAATTTTAGGTGAAGGACCAAAACATATTCTTATTAACAAGGTCAAAGTACCTATAATTCAAAAGCCTACTCTAGATAAATTCTACAAGCCCTTGAGTAAACCTCTAATGGGAACTAGAAACTTATCTAGACAAACATCTACTCCTCCAAGAGTATGAAATGAATCTAAACCTAGAAGTAGAACACCTACGCCAAAAAGAGATGATCAAGCTAAACCACGACCTATGAGTAAAACCCCAGCACCTAGGAGGAATAATAATAATACTAGATCAAGATCAAAGACACCTAGGAGAAACTATGGACAACAAAATGGCCATATGAATTGGAATAATTTTCAACAACAATACTTTTCCCCATGGGGAATGTCTCATTCATTCATGCATCCCAACCAAATGAAAGGGATGTTTGGAACTAACAATTTTGGACTAATACTCGGCTTTTGGCTAAATATAAAATCTTATCGTCCGAATCCTTTTCGAATTGACTAATGGTTAAAAGTGCGACTCAATTATCTTTTGGTGAACAAGATAATTTTTTGGTTTGGTTGTCTAGTTTAAAAGCATGTATGAAAATTGTCGATGAGTAAAGTAGAAGCTTTGACAAAATTAAACTTAAAGTTAATTAGGAGAATACTTGAAACTTAAAACTTTGAAAAACTTTAAAACTTAAAATCTTAGTTAATCGGAATAAAGCAATTCATGTCCATCGGAATACACAAAAATCACAACCATCGGAATATTACTAAAATAAGCCATCGGAATAATCAATACAAAGGTCCATCGGAATACCAATCTTAATGTCCATCGGAATGCAACAACAAAATACCCATCGGAATGTTTTCAGATCGCAAAGATCCAGATCGGAATGTTGTAAAAAACTACTATCGCAATGTGCATCTATCACAATGTCGCTGTCGAGAAATGGGCAGCACTTCGTCTTAGCAAAGACCTTGATCTCGTCGGAATGTGCGATCGCAATCCAGATCGGAATAAGGGGAAAATGACAACCTGATCGCAAAGTAAAACACTAATGGGTTATTGCGATCAAAACACTGAAGCTCGTCGGAATGTGGAGAAAGCCGTCGGAATGTGTGAAGCCCTAAGATTACGATGGGATGCACTCTTAATCCGAAATTCGTGGCAAGTGTAAAACTCAATAAGCACAATCAATAATCTATTTTATCCAAAACTTAAACAACTCGAAAAGCTTGAATTTGACAACTTGTAAATCATAAAAGATTATCAACTTAATGAAATGAACTTTAAGATGCCTAAAACCTTTATGAAATCCGAAAATCAATAAGCTAAAACTTGTAATAAGCCAATAAGCATTACGAGCTTATAGCTTATACGTAGGAGCTTATGCAGGAACAAAGAAGATCAATCCTTCAATCACGAAATCATTAAATCATACGCATGAAGTATGTAAATAGGATCAAAAGTAAAGTAAATCAAGAAGTGTAGAATGAGATTTAGGATTAAAAGCTTAAAATGAACTTGATTAATGAAAAATAAGCAATACAAATGTTTAATCTTGAAAGATTAAGAGAAAAGATGAAACTTAGTGAGAGAAAGTTTAAGACTTTCTCTCTCTAAAACTAGAAAAGTGCAAAAATGAAAAACTAAAAATTAAAGACTAACTAACACCCTCCTAATGACTATTAGGAGGGTATTTATAGGGAAGATGGAAGGAGTGCATGTGTTGCATCTTCTTTCTTGCTTTCTTCACGTCTTCTCGACTCGACTTTAATTCTTTGTCTTTTCTCGATGTCGTCTTGGGATTTGAACTTGTCTTTTAATTTTCTTCTTCTATTAGACTTAAGTTCTTCGACTTCGTTAAACTTCCGTCTTTAGCCTTTTTCTTCGATAAATCTTCAGAATAGGCCTTGGACTTCCGTTCTTTTTGCACTCTTGATCTTTTGACTTCGTCTTTTCCCGTTTTCTTTGATAAAAGCCCGTGAAAGCCCGTGTTTTCTTCCTTTTTCATATTTTGGTCCTAAAACACAATAAAAACACAAACCACGCATAATTCCGACTTTTACGACATAAAATACACGTTTTGGTCTTGTTATTATTGGAAATAAGTGGTGAAAGGATAAGTGTTTCCACACTTATTAAATCCCCTACACTTGACCATTGCAATGCCCTCATGCAATGCATTAATTTTAAAGCACGGTTTACATTTTCCATCATAAATAACCCACCTTGGCCTTTATTAAATACTAAACATAAAAAGATAGAATAAGTAAAGAAATCAAAGACTTACATTGGGTTTTGGCTGCCATGAACGTTTTTCATCCTCAAGTTTCACGTTCCCCATACCAAGCTTAAAAACGAGATCATTGTTATTATAAGTTAGCAAACTAACACGAAATCATGTGGGCCAATTATTCACTTAGACTCCCTTATTCCTAGGTGTATCTCTTATATTTTATTTTTGTCTTGAATGATCACGAGGATGCATTGTTTGACTTATTTCGATAGTTATTTAGGCCGAAAATAAAGTGCACGATTTAATCAATAGTTAGCTAAAGGACCAAATCTTTTAAAACTGCTTCTCGGGACCTCATAAAGTTCATATCTTGGCATAACTCGCTTCACGATTTGAGACCTTTCTCGGACCGATATTTGGTAGCGACTTCATACTTCGAATCTTTGAGAGACGTTCATGAAATAATGGCCTTCTCTTCATAATAGGAATTTCTTCACTTGGAGTTTTGAGAGATTCTTCATCTTTGGACCACGACTTCTTCATTTTTCTCCAATCTTTATTTTGGACTTTGATATACAACGATCCGTCTCCTTCTAGGACTTGGATCTATTTATCCTCATACCTTGTTAGGGTCTTTTTGGATAGAATTCTCCATAATCTTTTGGGGAGTATTTGCTTTTCGTCGTGTGTCTCGATCCTTCATATTGATTTTCGATAAATGATTCTTCACATCACTTTTAGATCTTTAGCAATAAACTGTAGCCCTCATGCCTTGTTAGGGCCTTTTCGGACTCGCCAATCTTCGCATCCCGCTTCAATAAGTTATGCCTTGGCTATGAACTCTAATCTGTACCGAGCAACTTTTAAACGATCTGGGGCTAGAAGCTAAGTAACCTTTTAAATCGTACAACCTTATTTATTGTAGATAAATTTATTAACACGCGAAGGGAGAATAGGCTTATAATTAACTCACATAAATTCACGAAAGAATACCGAACTTATAATTGACTCTATCATCTCTCGTTCTCCACAGTTTAAAATCTCAAGGAATGAGACTCGTGGATGCTTAGCCTATTATATCAAAGTTTTGGGTTTTCGAGTCGCTTATAGGATCTTGCAAATTCTTGGACTTTTTCAAGTTTAGAAATCGCATTTTAAAGTTCCCTTGATAAACGACTCTCTAGGATCAATTATAGGAACTTGCGAAAAGTTCTTGTTCTTAACCCGTGAGAGTTAAGACTTTCGCGTTTTATAGCTCCCTATATAAAAGCCTAGCAAAACTTGACTTAAACACGTTAAGGATACTAGCTGGAGTAAACTTAGATAAGTAAACTCGGGTTGAGTCAAAATGTTCACGACTAAGAAAAATTTAAAACCACTTTATTGAAGATTTATTCTAGCAAGAAAAGAAAATAAACATAATAAAGGAAAACACAACTATACAACTAGGCCAAAATAGATTAAAATTTTTGAAAAATGTCGAAAAATCAAATTTTCCGGTTAAAATGAGGGCAAATTCATGGAAAATACCACTTACTTCGATAGAAGTCCCCCCTACACTTGAGATAAACATTGTCCTCAATGTTTAAGCATGTGGGAGTAAACTCCCCTACACTTAGGACATTGTGTACTTTGTTTAAATCTTGCTAAGGAAAGGACAACTAAAGTGATTTCAATGTGAACATATAAAATATGAAATATTGAATCACAAGAGTTTAGGATAGAACCGGGAAGATGGAAACACGGTATCACGGTTTGTCAAAATTCATCAAGATGCTCTCTGAAGCTTGAATCCCTGCACAAGATAAGAAACAAGACAACAAACACATATGGGGCTCCCCCCTACACTTATTATGAAAGCAGTAAAGGATAGATCACGGGTTGCCTCCCGAGAAGCGCTTGTTTTTGTTCACCGAGTCACGAGCCTGACTCGACCCAAATTTAGTTCATGGGGAACGTGGTGAGGGATGGAATCATCTCTTGGGAGATGTCCTCACCAAAGTACAGCTTCAAACGCTGGCCATTCACCTTGAAATTGGGCCCATTCGGTTGAGAAAGCTCAATGGTCCCATATGGAAAGACTTTGGCGACGGTGAATGGACCAGACCAGCGGCTCTTCAACTTGCCAGAGAAGATCTTCAACCGAGAGTTGAAAAGTAAGACTTGATCACCAACGTGGAACTCTCGGTTCTTGATTTTTGCGTCATGAATGATCTTCGTCTTCTCCTTGTAGATCAGTGAGTTCTCGTAAGCTTCATTCCTTAGTTCGTTGAGCTCGTTGAGTTGAATCTTTCGGTGATCACCGGCTTTGTTGATGTCGAAGTTAGCCCACTTCAAGGCCCAGTGCGCCTTATGTTCCAGCTCGATGGGGAGGTGGCATGCTTTCCCGTACACAAGACGATAAGGCGTACAGCCGATCGGGGTCTTATAAGCAGTACGGAAAGCCCACAGAGCATCATCTAACTTATCGGCCCATGCGGCACGATGCTCTCCCACAGTACGCTCCCAAATTCGCTTCAATCCACGGTTGGATATCTCGGCTTGCCCATTGGTTTGGGGATGATAGGCGGTGGAAAGACGGTGATTAACACCATACTTAGCCATGACTCTTGCAAATTGATCGTTGCAAAAATGAGTCCCGCGGTCACTGATGATAGCACGAGGAACGCCGAATCGAGCGAAAAGCTTCTTCAAAAAGTTCACAACCACCCTCGCATCGTTCGTTGGGAGAGCCTTAGCTTCAACCCATTTAGAAACGTAGTCAACTGCGACGAGGATGTACTTGTTCCCTTTGGAGGATGGAAATGGCCCCATAAAGTCGATGCCCCATACATCAAAGATCTCACATTCCTGTATGAAATTTTGAGGCATCTCATCTTTATGTGTGATATTGCCTTGGCGTTGGCAAGCATCACAATGCTTAACCATTTCGTGAGCATCACGATAAATGGTGGGCCAATAGAATCCAAAGTCAAACACTTTCTTAGCGGTGTAGTTGGGACCAAAGTGACCACCAGTGGGTCCTTTGTGGCAAGCCTGGAGAATGTCAAAAGCTGCCGGTCCGTCAACACATCGACGAATGATCAGATCAGCACATTGTTTGAATAGATAAGGGTCATCCCAAAAGTAAGTCTTAACATCATTCAAGAACTTCTTCTTTTGTTGGGATGTTAACCCTTTGATGAGAATACCACCCGCTAAGTAGTTTGCAATGTCCGCAAACCACGGGGTGTCATCAAGATTGAGATTTATAGACATTAAGGTCTCAAGGGGAAAAGAGTCATTGATCTCTTTGTTCGGATGATCCCCTTGATATGGATCCTCAAGTCTACTCAGATGATCCGCGGCCAGGTTTTCAGCACCCTTCTTGTCACGAATTTCAATGTTGAATTCTTGAAGGAGTAAAACCCAGCGAAGAAGTCTTGGCTTAGAATCATGCTTTGTCATCAAGTACTTCAACGCGGAATGGTCCGTGTATACGATGGTGGGGGATAAAACAAGATAGGGGCGAAATTTCTCAAAAGCATAGACCACAGCTAAAAGCTCTTTTTCGGTTGTCGTATAATGCAATTGAGCCCCCGTCATTGTTTTGCTAGCATAGTGGATTGGTTGGAAGTGTTTATTCACTCGTTGGCCCAAAACCGTACCAATAGCAAAGTCGCTAGCATCGCACATCAATTCAAAAGGCAGCTCCCAATTAGGGGTAACCAAGACCGGTGCCTTAGTTAGCTTATCCTTAAGAAGATTGAAGGCTTCGAGACACTCTTTAGAAAAGATAAAAGGAGTATCTTTTTCCAAGAGGCGGGTCATCGGGCGAGCGATTGTAGAGAAATCCTGAATGAATCGACGATAGAAGCCCGCATGACCCAGAAAACTTCTCACACCCTTCACGGTTGAAGGTGGAGGTAATTTGGCTATGACATCTACTTTAGCACGGTCGACTTCAAGACCGGCTTTAGAGATTTTGTGTCCTAGCACAATGCCTTCTTGTACCATAAAATGGCATTTTTCCCAATTCAGAACAAGGCGAGTGTCTTTGCACCGCTTAAGCATACGTTCCAAATTGGCAAGGCAAGAAGAGAAGGAATCCCCAAAGACCGAGAAATCATCCATGAAGACTTCCATGGTTTGCTCAACCATGTCATGGAAGATAGCCAACATGCACCTTTGGAAAGTCCCGGGGGCATTGCATAAGCCAAAAGGCATTCGTTTGTAAGCAAAGGTGCCATAGGGACAAGTGAATGTTGTCTTCTCTTGATCTTGGGGATCGATGGGTATTTGGAAATAACCAGAGAAACCATCAAGAAAGCAGTAATATTCATTACCCGCTAGACGTTCAAGCATTTGGTCCATAAAAGGTAGAGGGAAATGATCCTTTCTCGTGGCATCATTGAGTTTGCGGTAGTCTATACAAACTCTCCACCCAGTAACGAGACAGGTAGGAATTAACTCGTTATTTGCATTGGGCACAACGATGATTCCGCCTTTCTTAGGCACACAATGGACTGGACTAACCCATGGTGAATCCGAAATAGGGTAAATCATACCCGCATCAAGAAGTTTGATAACCTCTTTTTTGATGACTTCATGGATTTTAGGATTCACCCTTCGTTGGCTTTGAATTGTGGGCTTAAAGTCGTCCTCCATGAGAATTTTATGTGTGCAGAAGTGAGGATCAATTCCGCAAATGTCGGAGATTTTCCAAGCTTATGTTTCTTCAACACGGCGATAAGTTGGACTTTTTCTTCTTCTTTCAGGTCCTTCGCGACGATGACCGGTAACTTCTCGTTGTCTTCAAGGAAAACGTACTCAAGATGAGGAGGTAGGTCCTTAAGCTTAAGAGTGGGAGGATCCTCAATAGATGGTGAAACTAACGATGGATCATCATTAGTCACCTCTTTAGGAGAAGAAGGAGAAAACGGGTCTTCATTGAGAAGTCTCTCAATAGTACGAATGTCTTCATCCCAATCGGTGGACGGATTATCATACTTAATATCGAGAGGACCCAAACTAGCTTCGAAATCATCCAAGTCACTTTCTCCAAAAGGAGTCAATGCCGGAGAAATTGAGGCAACGGTCTCAACATTGGGTAGAGAAGAGAGAGTACTTTTGCAAGCATCATGAAAATGTTCTTCACAAGCCTCATCGAGAACATCAATAGCATTAACACTCTCATATGAATAAGGTTGCTTAGAAATCTTACCCATGTTGAAGACAATTTTATCGTCACCAACTCTCATGATTATTTCGCCCGCGGCTACATCAATGAGAGTGCGACCGGTCCTCAGGAATGGACGTCCAACGATTAATGGAACACGAGGATCCATCTCGTAGTCAACAACAACAAAATCCGCCGGGAAGGTGAATTTGTTGACGCCAACAAAGACATCTTCGGCTATCCCCACTGGATAAGCAACCGTATGGTTGGCTAATTCCAAAGTCATTTTGGTGGTGACTAGCTCGGGGAGAGATAATTTCTTCCAAACACTTAAAGGCATTAAGTTTATACTGGCACCTAGATCGGCTAGGGCCATGCAATTCTCTACTCCCGGGAAGTTGCAAGGAATCAAGAAGCGACCCGGATCACCAAGTTTGGTGGACAATTTCCTTAAGAGCACTGCGGAGCAGTTCTCATTAAGTTGGGTCTGAGCGATGTCAAGAAGCTTTTCCTTATTACTTAGAAGATCTTTAAACATCTTAGCATATTTGGGCATGTGAGCGAGAGCCTCAGCAAAGAAGATGTTAAAATTCAATTGTTTAAACATTTTTAGAAAGTTTGAAACCTGAATATCATCCTTGCTCTTTTGCTTCTCTTTCCTCAACCTTGAAGGATAAGGTATATTGGATGAAGAAGAAGGCTTTAGGGGAATAGGATTACTCACAACCACGGGTGGTGGGGAAATGGGGGTAGAAGGTGAAGGAGGTGGGGAAAGTTGCTCTTTTTCCTTGTTCACAATCACGGGTGGAGGTGTAGGAAGCTCGGGTTCCATATAACCTTTTCCACTACGAGTAGTGATTGCTTTCATCTCCCCTCTTGGATTTGCAATGGTGTTACTCGGAAGAGTACCCGAAGAAGAGGGTTGATTACCTTGGATGAGCGAACCAATCATATCACGAATGTTAAGTGCTTGAGTGCTGAAAGAATCTCTGAGGTCGGCACGGATCTCATTGCTCTGTTTTGCCATATCATTCCTTAGCTCGGCTCGAATATCGTTCCCTTGTTTCGTCATTTCGCCCTTCAAGTTGAGGAATTGACTCTGAAGATTCGTCACCAGCTCCTGATTAGTCTTCATGAACGTCTCGACGTCTGGACTCACTGCCATTGGTTGATTGAGAGGTGGAGCTTGGTAAGCTTGAGAATTTCCTTGAGTTGGGTATGGGTTTATTTGGGATTGATATTGATTGTTAGCACGAGGTTGGGATTGGTTGTTTCGGTTATAGCTTTGTTGTTGGTTTTGGTTTGCAGGAGGGAAACCAGGTGGAGCAAGATAATTGTTGGAACGATAACTTAGCAAGCTACGGTCTCCTTGAGGACGAGCTTGATAGCCTCCTGTGGGATAAGTACCGTAAGCTACGTTAACGTTTTCAGAAAAATTGCCTTGAGTAGAAGGACAATCATTATAAGAATGAGGGCCACCACATGTGTCACAAGAAATAGCAACAGCTTTAGCTTGTTGAAAGTGGTTTGTGGCCATGGCCATGAAATTCTTGTTCATCTCAGCGAGTTGTCGAGAAATTTCAGTCATCTCAGGATTGGAGGTAGTAGAAGAAACATTGACTCTCGAGTTAGATCTTGAGGATGCGGATGAATCCCAATTCTTGTGGTGAGTAGTCATGTTTTCAATCAACTCTCGACACTCCTCCGGTCTCCTTTTCATAAAGTACCACCTCCGGCGGCATTGATCGTGTCACGATCACGAAAAGTGAGACCATTGTAGAAAGTATCAATGAGAGTGACGGAAAGCATATTGTGATTTGGACAGCGGTCGATCAAATCATTGTATCGTTCCCAAGCATCAAAGAGCGATTCATCATTGTCTTGCATGAATCTACTGATTTGGTTACGAAGGCTTGTGACCATGGATGGAGGGAAGTAGCGCGACAAAAAGCGTTGAGTCATGTCATTCCACGTATGAATAGAATTCTTCGGAAGACGGTTAAACCATTTTTCGGCATGGTGAGAAAGCGAGTGTGGGAAAAGTTGAAGGCGAAGGTCATCCATAGAAACACCGGGGCACTTCATGCTTTGGGTTATGGTAATGAATTTGTCAAGGTGTTTGTTGGCATCATCATCCAGAATTCCACGAAATGGGTTAGTTTGCACTTGTTGGATCATGTGATGCTTCAACGAAAACTCCTGAGCCGTGACGTGCATTGGCGCAATCGGGCCTCCGCGTCCGTTCATGGTGGGTTGACACAATTCCTCCATTGTGCGTAAATCAGGTAGGAGGACATTGTTGTTGTTGTTGTTATTATTATTTAAATTGGGTTGAGGTGGGTTGTTATTGTTGTTATTAACACCAGCCATATCTAGATCTTCACGAGTCTCGGGCTCAGAATAGTTCGAAGATCTAGTACGCATACACCTGCAGAAGAAAAATATACACAGAGAATATCTATATAATCTTTTTGGTGCAAACCTTTAGAAAAGAATTGCTTTTTATGATTTTTAAATGTTTTTGTATTTTTTGAAGAGTTTTATATTTTTTAGGATTTTTGAAAATTTTTGAAGCAATGAAAATAACGTTCAAAGAACGGATCCCTAAATTCAATGCGTCTCTCACTAGAAACCTTTAATCGTAACGAAAAGAGCCGGCAGCGGCGCCATTTAATACTCGGCTTTTGGCTAAGTATAAAATCTTATCGTCCGAATCCTTTTCGAATTGACTAATGGTTAAAAGTGCGACTCAATTGTCTTTTGGTGAACAAGAGAATGGTTTGGTTTGGTTGTCTAGTTTAAAAGCATGTATGAAAATTGTCGATGAGTAAAGTAGAAGCTTTGACAAAATTAAACTTAAAGTTAATTAGGAAAATACTTGAAACTTAAAACTTTGAAAAACTTTAAAACTTAAAATCTTAGTTAATCGGAATAAAGCAATTCATGTCCATCGGAATACACAAAAATCACAACCATCGGAATATCACTAAAATAAGCCATCAGAATAATCAATACAAAGGTCCATCGGAATACCAATCTTAATGTCCATCGGAATGCAACAACAAAATACCCATCGGAATGTTTTCAGATCGCAAAGATCCATATCGGAATGTTGTAAAAAACTACTATCGCAATGTGCATCTATCGCAATGTCGTTGTCGAGAAATGGGCAGCACTTCGTCTTAGCAAAGACCTTGATCCCGTCGGAATGTGCGATCGCAATGCGCGATCGCAATCCAGATCGGAATAAGGGGGAAATGACAACCTGATCGCAAAGTAAAACCCTAATGGGTTATTGCGATCAAAACACTGAAGCTCGTCGGAATGTGGAGAAAGCCGTCGGAATGTGTGAAGCCCTAAGATTACGATGGGATGCACTCTTAATCCGAATCGTGGCAAGTGTAAAACTCAATAAGCACAATCAATAATCTATTTTATCCAAAACTTAAACAACTCGAAAAGCTTGAATTTGACAACTTGTAAATCATAAAAGATTATCAACTTAATGAAATGAACTTTAAGATGCCTAAAACCTTTATGAAATCCGAAAATCAATAAGCTAAAACTTGTAATAAGCCAATAAGCATTGCGAGCTTATAGCTTATACGTAGGAGCTTATGCAGGAACAAAGAAGATCAATCCTTCAATCACGAAATCATTAAATCATACGCATGAAGTATGTACATCGGATCAAAAGTAAAGTAAATCAAGAAGTGTAGAATGAGATTTAGGATTAAAAGCTTAAAATGAACTTGATTAATGAAAAATAAGCAATACAAATGTTTAATCTTGAAAGATTAAGAGAAAAGATGAAACTTAGTGAGAGAAAGTTTAAGACTTTCTCTCTCTAAAACTAGAAAAGTGCAAAAATGAAAAACTAAAAATTAAAGACTAACTAACACCCTCCAAATGACTATTAGGAGGGTATTTATAGGGAAGGTGGAAGGAGTGCATGTGTTGCATCTTCTTTCTTGCTTTCTTCACGTCTTCTCGACTCGACTTTAATTCTTTGTCTTTTCTCGATGTCGTCTCGGGATTTGAACTTGTCTTTTAATTTTCTTCTTCTATTAGACTTAAGTTCTTCGACTTCGTTAAACTTCCGTCTATAGACTTTTTCTTCGATAAATCTTCAGAATAGGCCTTGGACTTCCGTTCTTTTTGCACTCTTGATCTTTTGACTTCGTCTTTTCCCGTTTTCTTTGATAAAAGCCCGTGAAAGCCCGTGTTTTCTTCCTTTTTCATATTTTGGTCCTAAAACACAATAAAAACACAAACCACGCATAATTCCGACTTTTACGACATAAAATACACGTTTTGGTCTTGTTATTATTAGAAATAAATGGTGAAAGGATAAGTGTTTCCACACTTATTATGGACCCATGAGATATTGGGGACCAAATGTTTGATCTTGTGTGTTGTTACCTAGATATGTTTGGGAATCGATCAAGAGCCCGACGAGTGGATTAAGGATAGTGGTTGTTCTAAACGCATGACGGGTAATGGAAGTTTGTTCTCACACTACAAATCATATGATGGAGGTAACGTTTCATTCGCTAGTAATAGACGTGGTAATATCATTGGAAAAGGTACGGTCTCTCTTGACTCTATGACTATAGAAAACGTAGAGCACGTAGATAACTTAGGTTTTAACCTTCTAAGTATAGGTCAAATTTGTGACAATAAGTGTAAGGTCATCTTTTCGGAATATGACAGTGAAATCGTAAAGATGGAAAAGTCATTGGAAAAGGTGTTAGAAAGCATGGGCTTTATGTCATGAAGGTTAATAGGAAGTCAAAGGACAACTTATGTCTAGCTACTTTAGATGATAGTTATACTCTTTGGCATAGGAGATTAGGTCATGCTAATATGCGTTTAATTCAATCTTTAGTCTCTAAGGAGTTGGTAAGACACCTCCCCAAGATGAAGTTTGATAGTCACTTTTGTGATGCTTGCAAAATTGGGAAGAAAGTTCACTCAAGTCACAAAGACAAGAATTTGGTTTCGACCTCTCGGTGTTTAGAGCTCCTACATATGGATCTCTTTGGACCTTCCGCCATACGGAGTTATGGAGGTAACCTTTATACCTTAGTTATTGTTGACGACTACTCTAGATTCACTTGGACTAGATTTTTGGCGTCTAAGAATGAAGCTTTCGATCACTTCGAAACCTTTAGTCGAAGAATTCAAAATCAACTAGGATGTTTAATTGTCTTTATTAGGACGGATCATGGTAGGGAATTTGATAATGAAGTGCAATTTAGTGCCTTTTGTGAAGCTCATGGTATTACCCATAACTTCTTGGCTCCACGCACTCCACAATCAAATGGGGTAGTTGAAAGGAAGAATAGGACCATCCAAGAGATGAGTAGGACGATGTTAAATGAGCAATATTTGCCTCAAAAATTTTGGTGCAATGCCGTAGACACATCGACTTACATTCTCACCGAATTCTTATTCGACCTTTTCTAGGAATGACCCCCTATGAGATTCTTAAAGGTAAGAAGCCCTCATTGGAATACTTTAGGGTGTTTGGAAGCAAGTGCTTCATTCTCAACACCAAAGATTACCTTACTAAGTTTGACCCAACGTCTTACGAAGGTATCGTTTTAGGTTATTCTCAAACTAGCAAAGCCTACATAGTCCTCAATTGAACCTCGGGTGTAACTGAAGAATCACTTAACATGACATTTGATGAAACCCCACCTTCATCTAAGACACCACCTTTGGTAGATGATGACTTATATGAAATAGACATAGTTAATGCCAAAGATGTTAGAAACATAGGAGTTGAAGACCTTAGTGTTGAAAAGGGAGTAAACATTAAGGAGTCTAAGGATCATGCTCTTGATAATGTCATAGGTGAATTAAATCAAAGGACCCTAAGATCTCAAGTCCAAAATCAAAGTAACTTCTTTTGTTTCGTCTCCTTGATTAAACCAAAGAAGCTTTAATGGATGAGAGTTGGGTCATCGCTATGCAAGAAGAATTGAATCAATTCATTGCTAATGACGTTTGGGAACTTGTTCCTCCGCCTAGAAGTTCGATCATCATAGGAACCAAATGGGTATATAGGAATAAGTTAGATGAGAATGGCGTTGTGTCTCGTAACAAGGCTAGACTTGTAGCTCAAGGCTATAATCAACAAGAAGGTATTGATTATGACGAGACATACGCACCCGTAGCTAGATTAGAATCCATTAGAATCCTCTTAGCTTACGCTTGTTCTTTAGACTTTAAGCTTCAACAAATGGATTTAAAGAGTGCATTTCTTAACGGTTTGATCAATGAGGAGGTATATGTGGCTCAACCTCCCGGATTCATTGATTTTGAGAAACCGGATCATGTTTACAAGCTTAAGAAAGCTCTTTATGGTCTCAAACAAGTACCCAAAGCATGGTATGATAGACTTAAAGCGTTTCTTGTAAAACATGAGTATACCATGGGGATGGTAGACAATACACTCTTTACAAAGAAGAAAGGTTCTCACCTTATTATCGTACAAATATATGTTGATGACATTATATTTAATTCAACTTGTCAATCGTTAAGTGAAGACTTTGCCAAAATCATGCATGACGAGTTTGAAATGAGTATGATGGGAGAACTTAACTTCTTTTTAGGACTCCAAATTAAACAAATGGACGATGGTATTTTCTTTAATCAATCCAAGTATGTTAAATAAATTCTAAAGAAATTTGGATTAGAAGACTCTAGACCTATGAAGACCCCTATGGCCTCGGATACTAAACTCACCGTAGATGATGATTGTGAGTCGGTAGACAACACCAAATATAGAGGTATGATTGGTAGTTTGTTGTACCTAACGACAAGTCGACCAAATATCATGTTTAGTGTTTGCCTTTGTGCTCGCTTCCAAGAGGCTCCCAAAACCTCTCACCTTGAAGCGGTTAAAAGTATCTTCTGATACATTAAGGGCACTATACATTTAGGATTATGGTATCCTAAAGGGACCGGCGTAGAAAACATTGTCTACGTGTACTCGGATCATGCGGGAGACTATGTGGACCGAAAAAGCACTAGTGGAGTTTGTACCTTCATGGGTTGTTGTTTAACTTCTTGGTTCTCCAAGAAACAAACCGCTCTTGCTATATCCAGCACGGAAGCCGAGTATGTGAATGCCGGTAAAGCTTGTCAACAAGCTCTATGGATGAAGCAAGCGCTTGTTGATTACGGGATTTCTCTTGATGATGTTCCCATCATGTGCGACAACAAGGGTGCAATAGACCTTAGCAAGAATCCCGTGCAACATTCGCGAACTAAGCACATAGAGATTCACCACCATTTCTTAGGGATAATGTTCAAAAGGGGAAGATTTCGATAGAGAAGGTACCCTCGGTAGAAAACTTAGCCGATATCTTCACTAAGCCACTTAAGAGGGAACCTTTTAATTACTTGCGTTTAGGTCTAGGCTTAATGGAACATATTTCTTAATTGTGCATTCTTATTATCTTTTATATTTTGAGTCTTTTCTCTCTTTGAGTTCTTAAGTTTAATAAACTCTTTTTGGAAAACTTCTCTTCTTTTTCAAAATTCTCAAAGCTTTTGTGAAAATGGTCGAGAAATGTTTTTTCATTGTTAATTCAATCTAAAAACGTTTTTCAAAGCTTCTTGCTATTCATAATGAGCTTACATAATTCATATGTATGGGTCTCTCAAATATAGCAAGAACAAAAGAGAACTATGGAGGATCATTTTGTCATGACATTGTGTCTAGTTCTACACACCTCCTATATTGATTTTATTAAAAAAAATCTATGTATTTTGATCTAAACCTAGTTTGGTGAGCTCTTGTGTGTTTTCTTTGTCTATCTTTGCTTCTTAGTATATTTCCATGATTAGTTTGACTAGAAAAATAGGATTTGCTGAATTGGAAAATCCTCCTTCATCAGCAAACTCAACCCACTGTGAGCGGTTCTTTATTGACACCGCGGTTCACCAGTGATAAGGAACCGCCAGCTGAGTTAAAGAACCGTGCCCAATACCTTATTTTTTTGGGTATTCCTGAAACTCCAAATTTGTTTCAACACTTTTTGGAATCTTTGCTTCAACCCTTTGACCACCCCCAAATTATCTTGTACTTTCTCTATATAACCTTAAGCATTTTGCATTATTTCTCAAAACAAAATGTCTTATTCCTCAAATGAAAGCTTTGATTCTCTTCCATTCTCTCCTATTGCATTCAACCCCAATTCACCAAAGAACACTCAAAATCTCATCTCTTCTCCTTCTAAGAATGGTGATTGTGGAACTTCTTATCTTCTACCACTAGCCTTTAGTGTTCTACCTCCTTCACATGATAATATAATGCATCTTGGAACATATTGTCAATGTTTTCAATATCAACATCTTGCTATGGCTCACATCTATGAGGAGTTGAATTACATCAAGAGTCTCTTAGTTAAACCTCCTCTTTACTATAACTATGAGATCTCTATCAAGCCACCACCACCTCCTTCCGCCACTACCTTGTCTTTTATCTAAGCATTGGTTGCTTATCTTCAAGACATCTAGTTCAAGAAAATCTTAGAGTTCTAGATTAACTATGATTAGATTTATGCTTTTTTATTTTGGCTTGTGGTTGTGTCTCATACATCTCTGTATGATTTATTTCCTTGTATCTTTTATCATGTTTTCTTTTAACATCACTTATCTTGGATCTTTTGTTTCTTATTTTTTTGTGATCTTTGCTATATCTTGTTGGGTGTCTCTTCTCTTCTACTAACCCTTATTTCGATTCCTTGGTGCCCTAAGCAAGGGGGAGCATTTGCAAAGTCCGGTTCTTTTCTTCTTCAAAGACTTTTGCAACCATTTTGCTTCGACAAAGGGGGAGAAATGATAAACTCGTCTTCGAAAATCTTGTTTTATTAGATTATTGAGTTAATGGATAGTCTGAATCAAAAAGGGGGAGATTGTAATGCAATGATGCCTAAAAACGTTACTTGCATTTTTCGGTCTCGCTTTGTTTTGATTACGACAATATGTAAAAACAAGCATTTACGAAAACAATGAAAAACGAATTCTTGAGTTCAAGTATTTTATCACTTAAGGTATGAACAAACAAGTAATTATACTAATTAAGTGATCAAGGATTTAATCTTTTCTTAAAAATCACTTTTTATTAAGTGTGACAAAGTTTTATTATTAAACTTTCTTTTTAAGAAAATGTTTTATTGAATTAATTATTTGAAAATTTGAAATTTGAAAATGGCATATTCTATCTTGGTTTGGAATATCCTTTCAGGATATTTTAATCCCCAGATTCAATCCAATCCACTAAAAGACAAAAGGGAGCGGACTCTACGCCAGCGGTTCCTTAGCGCCTACGGCGGTTCCTTATCGATAAGGAACCGCGGGCTGCAATAAAGAACCGCGGACAGATATAGCCGTTGGACATTTGTCTTATAAATAGTGGACCATTCTCAGACTTTCAATCCACCTCTTTTGCACATAAACTTTCAGATTCTTACATACTTCTTAAATCACTCAAATCCTTGATCATTTGTTTGATTACTACTTGTTTAGAAGTGAATCTTTCTCCTCCCATCTTTTCCTCTCAAAGTGCAAAGAGAAGAACACTATCATTTTTGAAGTGTTGTGTCTACCTCAAAGATCCATTGAAGATCCAAACTTATTTATTCATAGTTGTGTCATTGTTGTGAAGATCTAAGTTGTTGTGTCTATTTGGAAGTTGTGTATGTATTAAGGTTAATACTTAGTCCTCAAAGTATATTGGTGTAGATTGGTCCTAGCTAAGATTAGGGCTCGACTTTTAGCTTAGAGTCGAAAATTGGTTAAGTGACGTTGTGTACGGTTTCTCCACCTTAAGGAGCTTGTTGATTAGTGAACTCTCGAGTAAGGAGTACTCGAGGAGTGGAGTAGGAACGAGGAGTGAGCTTCGTTGCCGAACCACTATAAATCCTTGGTGTTTGGTTTGATATTTCCTTCCCTTATCTCTTTACATTCTTTATTCTTTATACTTGTGATTACTAGTTTAGTTACATTCATTATTCTTTATACTTGTGATTATTAGTTAGTTGCACTATACCTTGTTCATATTGTGTATAAGAAGGTTTCACATAAATACTCAAGCTTAAGTTTTTGAAAAAGGATTTTTTAAAACCAAACTTTAACAAGCAAATTTAAGAAACCATTCAACCCTCCCTTCTAGTTTCTACAAAAGAGATGGGTTGTGTTCATAGATTTATGTGTAGATCATTTTAAGGGACTAAAGTTAAGTACATGGAAAATGATTGATAGGTGTCTGGCTCTATACCCACAACCCCTATATGTAATATCATGAAAAGACGAAATTACCTCTCTAATAAATAACTTTAACGGAAAAAGATAACAATCATCCAAAATAGAGACCGTTAGCGTTACAACTTTGAAAATTATAGATGATCAGTGTATTTAATTTGACTTAGGGACGAAACGTGATTTTTAAGGTACACCATAGGGACGAAATGTGTAATTTTTCCATAATAATAGAAGAAAAGTCAAAAGAGTTTTTTATTTATCATTCAAAATTCAAAGTTATTAGAAAGGCCACAAAAATCCGTATGATAAGTTTGAATGATTTTAACTTTAGGATCATGCCTCTCATGTCATTCCATGCCATAAACTGCTAATTACCTGAAATACATGCTTAAAAGTCAACACAAAGGTAGAGTGATATCAGTTTAAGTTAAGCACAAATTTGATCAGTGGGTTCGTAACCTGTAGAAACTAGAAGGGGGGGGGGGGGGGGGGGGTTGAATAGTTTCTATTCGATTGGTGACCAAATTAAAATTACTTTCAATTTGGTTTGTATCAAAACTATCTTTTACTTAAAGCTAATTTGCATAATGATTAGGTTCAATTCAAATGCACTAGCAAAGATAATAGGTAAATGTAATGATAATGAAATAAGTAAAGAGTAAGGAAGGAGACAACCTAGTGGGAAGACACCAAGATTTATAGTGGTTCGACAACGAGGCTCTATCCTCGTTTCTACTCCACTCATCGAGTACATTTACTCGAGATTTCCACTATATCCACAAGCTCCCTTCTCGACGGAGAAAACCTTACATCGTTACTTACATTATTTTCCGACACTAAGCTAAATGTCGAGACCTAATCTTTAGCTACGACCAATCTACACAACGTTGCCTACTTCACAATTTAACGACACAAGGCTAGATTTCGAGTTCTAATCTTAAGGTAGAACCAATCTTCACGACGTTGCCTACTTCACCATTTAACGACACAAGGCTAGATGTCGAGTTCTAATCTTAAGGTAGAACCAATCTTCACGACGTTGCCTACTTCACCATTTAACGACACAAGGCTAGATGTCGAGTTCTAATCGAAAGCTAGAACCAATCTTCACGACTCTTCACTTTGAAGCTAAGTGAGAGCTTCACACAACACAACTACTAGTCACTTTATAGTTTAGTGAGAACTCACAAGACACAACCACATCACTTTATAGTTTTGTGAGAACTCCTAATCAAATCTATTACAACTCAACTAGACTTATCCAAGTACACACATGTAGCTTGGATTTACACAACATAAATCCAAGCAAACACATATGCAATGGATGTACACAACAAATCCAAGTATCCACAAATAACTTAGATGAACACAACTAGTCCAAGTATTCATAAATACATTGGATTGACCTAAAACAAAAAAGGGTATCATGATGAATATGACTAGCTCATAGATTCATCTTTATCACAACACTAGTGAGGGAGTGATCTTCTCATTGGACAAGGTAAAGGAGGGGATCAAGAGGATAATCATATGTAAACATCCTTAACAATTTAAGTGATCATTTACTAATGCTTATGCTATAGAAAATAGAAAGGGGGCTGAGAAAAACGTCCAAGAGGCTTGCTGGAAAATGAGATTTGACCCACTATTTAAAGGAGACAAAGTATAACGGATCTATAACGGCTAGCTATGCGCGGTACCTTATCTCGCCCGGTGGTTCCATATCGCTAAGGAACCGCGTTGGTACTTAAGGTACCGCCACTAGATTATGCTCCGTTTTTTGTCTTTTAGTGGGGTAGGAATATCTGAGGTATTTGAAGCCTTCAAAGGATATTCTAACAGCATTTGGAATATGCTATTTTCAAATTTTCATTTTCCATTTTAATAAAACATTTTCTAAAAAAGAAAGTTTATTAAAAAGTCTTTTGTCATATTAACAAAAGTGAGTTTTAAGAATAATCATTTTGATGATCACTAAGTATGATTAAGAAAGGTTAGTGATATGATTATTACCTTGATGATAGTGTTAGTTAAATAATTCATTTTGTGTTTTACACTAAATGTGTTGTATGGTTTGTTGTGATCAAAACTAAGAAAGATTAGTTAACACTAATAATGTTTTTAGGCATCACTGCATTAACAATCTCCCCCCTTTTTGATTACGACAAACGATAAACTCATTTACATAGAAACACAAAATATCAAATTATTAACTAGTTTATCACTATCATTTCTCCCCCTTTGTCGTAGCAAAAAGGTTAGCACAAGTCTTCGAAGAACGTCGACCTTTGCTAGTAGCTCCCCCTTGGTGGTTGCTCCCCCATGCTTGGGGTACCAAGTTTGTGAGCTAAGGTGACATGCTACACAAAGGTTAGTAGAAAGGAAAGAAACACCAATGTATATATGATCACTACCTACTAAGTAACTTGAGCGGGAGAGAGAGAAGAAATCTCAAATTAGAAGCAAGTATTTTGCTAAGTATGTCCAAAGAGGTAATTGACAAAATCAAACTTCAATCCAATGAAGATGATAAGCTTGTCAAGGGGTTAAAGTTTAGAATTTATGGAATCACCAATAAGCAATTGTAAAAATTAACCATTATCAACTCAAAATAGAACTAAAGGGATAACACATAAACAACACAAAGGTTTTATATAAAAGAAAAGACACAATAAAGTAGATAGTCATACACACAATATGAGTATCTAAAAGCAATAAATATGGAAAGTAAACCACTAAGCATAAGCTAGTCTAATAGTGATAATTTTCCAAGATTGCTAAAAATAAAAGACTCTAAAAAGACGACGATGCATCATTCGAAGTTTTGTCCACCGGAACGAAAACTTGAATAGGAGGTCGAGTGAGGAGGAATTCAAGAAAATTTAACTTCTCATACACATGAGCAAGTTCAATTTGTTGAAATCGACAACAAGCACACGAGGATCCATGATGCAACACTAAAACGTTTGATGGGGGTATGACATCAAACTTAGGGTTTGGTGGTGGTGGGGTAATGGGTTTGGGAGTGTTTTCACAATGCCTTGTGAGGTTTGGGAAGGTTGAAAGGTCATTGATTTGAGGGGTGTTGAAGGATTGAGGTGGTGGAGGAACATTTTCTTTTGCTCCGGTGATGGGGTTTATGGTATAAGTCTCATTCCAATACTTGATTGGAGAGAAGGTAGGGTTTTTGGGTGGTTTGGAGGAAGATGGTTCATTCTTCTTAACCCAAATAGGTCGAACCGAGATTTTCGGTTTCTTTGAAAGCTTGGATGAGGAAGCTTTGGGTGAGTGGGGTTGTGACAAAGAAATGTCAAGGTTAGGAATGTAGGATTTAGGCATTGTGAGAGTGTGAGAATAAAATCTCAAGGTTGTGTGAGAATGAATTCTCAAGGTTGGGGTATAAGTAAAATGTAATCAAGGTAAGAATTTGAATACAAAATGTGTAGTGTCAAGGAATGTTTAGTCAATTTGAGTAAACAAGGAATCTTGACAGGGTATAGGGTTTTAAAAGTTTTGACCAAAAAATTCGTCAAAAACTGATTTCTGCCCGCGGTACCTTAAAGGGACCGGCGGTTCCATATCGCTAGGGAACCGCGGGGCTTTAAGGATCCGTGTCCAGTAGACTTGAAACCAAGTTTTTACAGGTTTTTGAGAAAAACTAAGACTTTTTCAAAAAGTTGCAAATCTTGGAATTTTACCTCTATTAGCACCAAATTATGCTAGGGTTGCATAAAGAAACACATTCAAAAAGAATGTCTTGACAAAGGGTGACAAAATAATTTAGATATCATTTTGAACCAATTTAAGTCAAGTTTTTAGAGGTTGTGATAGATTTAGGTTCAATTTTAATTTCAAATTAAAGTTGATTAATGTGCACATAAGAGTAGAAACACATAAGCCTAAATCCATAGATCAACATCATGAAACAATCATGAAGGAAGCAAATACAATGACAAATGAAAAAAACTAACTAATACAAAGCTAGCTTAACATTAAATCTAGATAAGTAGTCTTCTTTGGCTTGGTTTTGTTGAAAACACTTATTAAGAAAACTCCATCATTCATCTCCTAGGAGGAGGCATGGAGAACAAGGCAAGCAAGAAATCTTGCAACCTCCTATGTAGTCCAAAGATATCCATCCTAAGGTTATGGATGATGTAGTGGTTGTAAAGACAACATGGACAACTAGGACCATGTGTTTGTTGAAACCCATAGTATGGATCACCCAAAAGGAGGGAAAGGGGAACACCCAAAATTGGGATGTTTGAGTTGGGTGGAGGTGGAGGAGGCATGTTCTCCAAGGGTGATGTGGGTGAGAGTGGAGGCATGCTCCCTAAAGGGGAAATGGGTGACTGTGGAGGTATGTTCTCCAAGGTTGGTGAAATGGGTGAATTTAGAGGGGTAAATGGTGAAGTCACCAAAGTGTCATCAAAGTCATTCACAAAAGGAATGCTTTAGATTGGTTGGGGTTGTGTGGTCACATCCAAGGGTGCATTTGGAGTGAAGGGTGAAGAGAGCTCATTCATTCTTGAGTTGAATGAAGAGGAGGTAGAACCAATGGAATGGTTAGTACCATGGGTGGATGATGTTTTGCATGGTGCAAGAGGTGGGGAAGGTGATGAAGAAATGAGGATAGGAACCATCTCATTCTTAGGTGTGTGGAAGGGTGAGGAGTTAGGCTTGGCTACCTTAATCCTTATTTTGAGTGTTTTCCTTGGGGTGGAGGTCTTGGAAGTGTTTGAGGTTTTGGTACACACCATGGTTGACAAGGGTGGTTGAAGGTTTAGGGAAGGATGTTTTGATGTGTGAAGAACATGACTAACAAGTTGGGTTTAAATGGGTGAGGGGATGATCCAAACTAGTAATGGGTTAAAATTATTTTAGGTGAATAATGAATTTAGGTAACCTAGTTTAGGAAATGTGCAGTTTATTACAGAAAATCATGCAGTGTTTTCACAGAATTAAGAAAACAGTGTAAAGCAAAAGATGATGTCGTGCACAGTGGCCGGCGGTTCCTTATCTAGGACCGGCAGTTCCTTATCGATAAGGATCCGCGGGTCGATATGGAACCGCTACCAGTGGTCTTTCAAAAATTTCACCTCCCAAATTTTGGTTAACCCAGATTTTTCCCAAAGGATTCACAAGCCAAAGTTAACTACAGATCATAATCTAATAAGATAACTATCACAAAGATGCACAAAGCTATGTAAATCACAAACATCATTGCATAAGCAACACTTAGGATCAAAATAAGTAATAATCCAAACAAGTAACATAAGTTAATAAACAACTAAACCAAAGTGTTAATAAGCAAATGTTTAAGCTGCAAATTATAACCAAACTTTGACACAACTCAAAGTCTTCACGTCCTTTTCTTGCCTAAATCCTTGATTATTTTTCCCAAATACTTGATTCCCTTTCTTGACTCAATCCGGTGTTCATGCAAATCACCTCGGGTTTGAAGATTTTGACGGTAAAGTTCCTCTAAATTGAGATTATTAGGAACTTCACTAGAGGAATGGTGAGGAGGGGAAGCAATGACATCTAAACCATCCACGAATGAGTTTGTGGAGTGGTGAGAAGAACTCGAAGAGTCAATAGGAGCACTTGTGCCAATGCCATCACCATCACTTGTTGGCATGTCCATGTCCTCATCATTGAACTCTTGTTGGTCGGATTTACGATCAGATATTGTCTTTCTCTTATATACCTCTTGAATAGGTAGCATGACCCGTTTGACCGGTTGAAACTGAGAAAGATCAAGATTTGGAAAATCACGGCCAACCCTTTTAAAAAGGCGAGTGAGAAGCATTGCGTAAGGGAGGTTTGTTTTAGGCTTGTGAATAGCATAATTGATCCGTTGAGCGATAAAATATGCCAAATAGTAATTGGTGTTGGTAAAGATGCAATATAACATATGCACTAAACACGCCGGAACATGATCCCGGTTTCCACCAAGACAAAACACATTTTCCCTCAGGATATTGGTCCATTGAACCATATTATCATTAAGGTCGCTTAAGAGAACCTCATGACGTTTCACCGAACGTACCTTAGTATGAAGGCTTCTCTTAACGGGTCGATTACGCTTTTTGGAGACAATGTCGACAATGAAGTCAAGATCAATTTCCTCATGATCATTTGGAGGACAATTGTAGGATTCAAGGAGAGCACTAAGCTTCCATTTATCCGTGAAGCGACAAGTTCCTACAAATGGGACATCAAGAATTTGACCAAACACTTCGAGAGAGTATTGAATGAGTTGATCTTTCAAGATGAACCTAACAAATATTCCATCGTTGTTTTCAATGACGGAGTATGTGCTAAAGAACTCCAATAAGAATCGAGGATAGATGTCTTCCTTAATGATCAACAAACAATCAAATCCAATGTTTCCAAACATGGACTTTATGTAGACATAATCCTTGATATCCTCTTGGACAACTCTACCCTCATGAAAGCAACGAGATTGAAGTGAAGAAAAAGTATGGGCAAGGTGAGTTGAGTGACAAAAGTCGGATAGGTTTGGCATATACGTTTTGGTGAGTTGATGATCCTTTTGGTATTGTGAAGGCATGATTAGTACCTAAATAAACACAAGAAAATATTTCTCCAATCACTCATATGAAAAATAAAATCAAAGATAAAAAATATAAGAATGTGTTATATCAATTTCTTGACAAACAAAGGATTGAATCCGTATCATTCTCATACTCACAATGTAGCTATATTATAATTTACCAAGAACATATGAACTATGTTGGATCAACAATGGACTAGAACATTGGTTTTTCAAAACAAAGTTTTTAGGTAAGCATTAACAATGTCATTACCTATTTGTTCATGGGTTCATCTCAAATTCATCTTTTAACCAAAATCATTTAGCCTAAATTCGGATTTGTTCTACAAGTGGGTTTTAGTGAAATCTTAATGAATATGAACCAAAGGAATCATAGTAAAATAACCATGTCAACCCACATTCCTATTAAGGTTTAAATTCATTTTCAATTTTAAAAATCCCCAATTAGGAAAGGATGAACCCTAGAACAAAATAGATGAAATTGAAAGAAAATACTTACAATTAATTGATGTTAGGTGAAGGATGAGTGAAACACACAACTTGGAATCAATTAATTTGAGTGATTGAAGGTTTTGGAAGCTTCAATAATGATGGAAAAGATGAAAAACGTCGGTTGTGTGTTTTTTGGAGAGAGAGATAGTGGTTTGAAAAAGAATAAATTAATCAAACTGGCGCTCTGACAAAAGTTACTGCCCGCGGTTCCTTATCGATAAGGTACCGCGGGTTTGAGCCGCCTAGATAAGGAACCGCCTACAAAGGCATGTTTTTATCTATGAAAAACGCCAAATTATGAAAACCAAGTTTTTCTAAGATACTTAAAAATATATCATGAGCCTTT
Organism: Glebionis coronaria; assembly: GCA_025667525.1. Taxonomy (NCBI): domain Eukaryota; kingdom Viridiplantae; phylum Streptophyta; class Magnoliopsida; order Asterales; family Asteraceae; genus Glebionis; species Glebionis coronaria. The sequence continues at coordinate 477,238,929 of CM046874.1, forward strand.
TAGAATATCATTGGATCATCATAACACCAAGCAATATGTTTTAATGATGGATTACGAGTTGAATCAAGATCGAAAAGAACCGAAACGGACAAACGACTACTCGTAGCAAAACGGCAAAGTGGAGAGAAGTCAAGGGAAGTGAATCAAGACTAGGACCAATGCTCAAGGGATTAATGACAATCTTCAAATAGTGGTAACGAAGAGCTTGTGTCATATATAGTGGTTTAAGACGTGCCTTTCCGGCGAAACGTTAAACGGCTTTGGTAATGAATAAACACAAAGCAATTATTCAAGTATAGACTAAGATCACTTTCAATAATAGTCTTAGTCTAAACCAAAATATGAGCAAGGTATTAATTCACTTTCTCTCCCACAAAGGGCCTACTAACCGTATGGATGCAAACCATGGAAATCATGCTTGATACTTTAAGCTACTACTAACTCACTCTACATCACCATAGTGAGTCAAGTATCCAAGCAATGAAGGTTTGAGAGGATAAAAGGAAAGAATCACAAACCACAAACAAATGTCAAGGCAAGGATGCCATGAACAAGCACATAGTCAAGTAGTGATCAAAAGAATGATCAAAGGGCGTGTGGAAGAACGAAAGCGTACCTTGGCCACAAAGAGCAATACATCAAGGAGTCAATGTTATGCCCGATCAATGACTATGATGAGTACTAAGTCTTCAAGGACTAGTATCATTCCCAATCATCTTGGTATCATCATTCAAAGATGTTGAAGATCAATGAAGATGAGTCTTCTACAAGTGCATGTAACTCAATCCATAACCAATTAAGTGATTGATCTTCAGAAGTACCTATAAAAAGCAAGATGCAAACTAGTAGATACATTTCAAGAGTATATCTAAAATGCATAAAGGCTACTAATCTTAAGTGGGATGCAATATTATCAATTAAAGGACCTATTTTTCAAGAACAAAATAGTTTTGACCAAAGAGAAACTTTAGTACAACTTGACCTTCTAATTTGAGGAGACAATGGATCGATCCAAGTTTCAAAGTACAATATACTTCAAAGATCTTGAGTGACCATCGCTCTGATACCAATTGTAGAAACTAGAAGAGGGGGGGGGGGGGGGGGTTGAATAGTTTCTATTCGATTGGTGACCAAATTAAAATTACTTTCAATTTGGCTTGTATCAAAACTATATTTTACTTAAAGCTAAGTTGCATAATGATTAGGCTCAACTCAAATGCACTAGCAAAGCTAATAGGTAAATGTAATGATAATGAAATAAGTAAAGAGTAAGGAAGGAGACAACCTAGTGGGAAGACACCAAGATTTATAGTGGTTCGACAACAAGGCTCTATCCTCGTTTCTACTCCACTCCTCGAGTACACTTACTCGAGATTTCCAATATATCCACAAGCTCCCTTCTCGGCGGAGAAAACCTTACATCGTTGCTTACATTATTTTCCGACACTAAGCTAAATGTCGAGACCTAATCTTTAGCTAGGACCAATCTACACAACGTTGCCTACTTCATAATTTAACGACACAAGGCTAGATGTCGAGTTCTAATATTAAGGTAGAACCAATCTTCACGACGTTGCCTACTTCACCATTTAACGACACAAGGCTAGATGTCGAGTTCTAATCTTAATGTAGAACCAATCTTCACGACGTTGCCTACTTCACCATTTAACGACACAAGGCTAGATGTCGAGTTCTAATCGAAAGCCAGAACCAATCTTCACGACTCTTCACTTTGAAGCTAAGTGAGAACTTCACACAACACAACTACTAGTCACTTTATAGTTTAGTGAGAACTCACAAGACACAACCACATCACTTTATAGTTTAGTGAGAACTCCTAATCAAATCTATTACAACTCAACTAGACTTATCCAAGTACACACATGTAGCTTAGATTTACACAACACAAATCCAAGCAAACACATATGCAATGGATATACACAACAAATCCAAGTATCCACAAATAACTTGGATGAACACAACTAGTCCAAGTATTCATAAATACATTGGATTGACCTAAAACAAAAAAGGGTATCATGATGAATATGACTAGCTCATAGATTCATCTTTATCACAACACTAGTGAGTGAGTGATCTTCTCATTGGACAAGGTAAAGGAGGGGATCAAGAGGATAATCATATGTAAACATCCTTAACAATTTAAGTGATCATTTACTAATGATTATGCTATAGAAAATAGAAAGGGGTCTGAGAAAAACGTCCAAGAGGCTTGCTGGAAAATGAGATTTGACCCACTATTTAAAGGAGACAAAGTATAACGGATCTATAACGGCTAGCTGTGCGCGGTACCTTATCTCGCCCGGTGGTTCCATATCGCTAAGGAACCGCATAGGTACTTAAGGTACCGCCACTAGATTACGCTCTGTTTTTTTGTCTTTTAGTGGGGTAGGAATATCTGAGGTATTTGAAGCCTTCAAAGGATATTCTAACAGCATTTGGAATATGCTATTTTCAAATTTTCATTTTCCATTTTAATAAAACATTTTCTAAAAAAGAAAGTTTATTAAAAAGCCTTTTGTCATATTAACAAAAGTGAGTTTTAAGAATAATCATTTTGATGATCACTTAGTATGATTAAGAAAGGTTAGTGATATGATATTACCTTGATGATAGTGTTAGTTAAATAATTCATTTTGTGTTTTACACTAAATGTGTTGTATGGTTTGTTGTGATCAAAACTAAGAAAGATTAGTTAACACTAATAATGTTTTTAGGCATCACTTGCATTAACATAACCATATTAGAAAACACAGTTTATTGCACTAAGCTCATGGCCCCGAAACTTAACGTTATCCAGATAACATTGCCCCAGCAAGTAGTCTGCCCAACTACTTGTGTCCTCCTAATAAAGCGTTTGATCAGTAATGTAGGTTCAAGCAAGCACAAATTGCCCAAACATGGATGTTAACCCCAAATAGTACTATTCACAATATTAGCGCTTAATTTATCGATTCTCTGGAAATAATTAACGGTCTATGATTATAAGGACTTAAGGCAGCAAAGGTACTTAGTGTCAATAAACATATCAGGATAACATACATTTAAAATACTTGTATTCAGATTTTAGCATGTATCTCCCTATGATATTTAGTAAAAGCATTAAAATGTGAGACTATGAACTCACATTACTTTAAGTAGTCTCATTCACTTCAAAGTAATTGGGTAAGGTTTTAACCCTCGGTCTCACAACCCGAATTAAAGCATATGTATATATACATAAATTCTTAGTCTTAAGTTTTAAATCTAAATAGTGTTTTATATTATTGTTTAAGGTTTATAGATTATGGAAATTTTGTATCATTTCTTGGGCCATCATATTTCAGAAGCCATTTTATAAACGTTTGAGGAGCGAGTGCACTTTAAATCGTACGTCACCACTCAATCAGAATGTAATATCAAGATGAAACATTTTAATATGAAGCTCCCTACTAACATGGTATGTTTACAATTTTGGAAGTTTCCTCAAATGATATATATAGTATATATACTTTTCATAATTACATTTTATACTTTTAGGTTTCAAAGTTGGCAAAATTTACCCTTATAGCTTATATAACTTTAGAAAACATTTCTGTTACATAATTTTAAGTCCTTATGTTTTATAAATGACAAAATTTACCCTTAGAGTTTATAAGTTTGAGATATTTACATTTTCATCTGTAGCAATTCGTAATTTTCGGATCAATACTTTTAACACGGCTTTTATTTATCATGTTTGTTTATAAAAAAAATAATAATAATAATAATAAAAATAAAAATAAAAGTAAAAAAAAAAAAAAAAAATAAATAAATAAAATATTGAATTCTCGGTTAACAAAAAAAAAAAAAAAAAAAGTTAGGGCTTTAAAATATAATTATTATTTATCTACAAAGTATATGTCCGTCATCGACCGTATTTGTCGTCGTAATTATTTTCGTTTTAAAGGCATTCTTCTTAAATTTATGATAAATCTTTAAGTGTCGTTCGCTTATATACCGCGTTAACGTTTATTAAATAATAAAGCCCTCATTTTTATATCAAAATATCAACGTTCTCAGAATGCCAAAGTTTTTATTTTATATTGAACGTTTATTTTTCGTGTCTAACGCGTATCTTTTAAATCGCGTAACTTTTAAAAATATCGGGCTTTGATTATACCCGCTTCAAGAAATGTGAGACACATATTAAGCAATTAACCACACCTTAGCTCTACTAATATCTATATACATCCTAACAAAAACGTGTCTTGATGATATTATACTTGAAAATCATACAAATTGCATGTATAGACACCTGTCTATACATATGATAAGTTTAGATGTCATAGAAAATAACACCATCTCTTTACCCTTACAAGAATAAACATGCTCTCGTCATTTTTTTATGTCTGCCGAGCAACACATACATAAACCGACCATAAATTGGATATTCTTAATCATTATAATAATGATAAATATTAAAGGCTTTGGTTAAAGACTCTTACTCTTGGATCATTGTATCTATAAAACAACATTGATCGTTGGGGGTGGAGTAAAAATATTATTTCCATGGACATATTAGGCTCAGAAGAAATAATATTTGGGTGGCTAGATTATTGGTTTTGAAGAAAAGTATTTTTAAAGATTTTGATCGGTCTATGTCGATTGTTGGGCATCTCGTTCTCGATCAATGAGCGTTTGATATCTTGTAAAATCGTGTATCGATTATTGAACGTTTGCTCATTGATAAACGTGTAATAGCTATATCAGGTGAGTTCATAGCCTCGCTTTTACTTATTTAATTGTTTTATTAAACCCGCGAGGGGGATACATGCTACTTTTTACGAATGGACGCAAGTGCTTGAACTGTTTGAACTGTATGCTTATTTTATCCCTTTTAGTCATGAACCGTTAATTACTTGGACCGACTGTACTGGTCGAGTAAACGTGAATGCTGTGAATAGATCTATTGGGATTGACCTCTCCGTCCGGGTTTAACGGAAAACCGACTGGACGCACTGTATTTGAAACTTGAACGGAATAACGGATGTTAATGTTCGGTTTCATAAGCTAAATGCGATAACTGATGCTATCTGACCTTGGAAACTGAATACTTGAAATCTTGTGGTCCACTGCTTTTACTTGTAAACCTATGAATTCACTCAACCGTTGTGTTGACATTTTAGCATGTATTTCTCAAGTACTTAGGTTAAAGAGCAGCTGGAGCATGGAGTCGCACTAGATATTTTAAAGGCAATAAAGTACTGATTACCATTTGATAATCTTTTTGAAAATGTTGATTATCACATTATTGTGGGACCTTCTTGTAAACTCTGATTTTAAATTATTGAATGGACTAAACTTTTGAAATGCCTCTTTTAAGTGCGTGTAACTTGTGTGCTGTTCTATGAAGTAATACTCCCAATGACACTTCCGTTGCTATCCGAAATTTGGGAGTGTTACAGATTGGTATCAGAGCACTTGTTATAGAGAACTGGGTCATTTTTATGAAACCTGGACTATAACAGCCTTTGGATAAAAACAAAAAATAAAAATAAAATTTATTGCCAAGAAAACCATCCGTGCGCTCATGCTACCTGAAAGCTTGTGAAATATGTATATTGGTATAGATATTTGTTTTTCATTAGTATGTTTATATGAAGGGATTATTTATATAAACACTGAGCTATTTTAAGACAATGTGGGTGAAGCAATAGTCTTGCTAAAGTTTTTCATAACTTTTATGACACTATCTTATATAAGCGTGAACTCACCATCAAGTGTCGATTCCACTGATTATTTACCTTTTGATTCCGAGTTTGAATACTCGTCTTAAGATTATTTCGTTCTATTGAAACTTTTAGTTGCCCTTCATCTCGTGCTTTGTGCAAAGGATGCTTAGGTAGCCTAATTTATAATAATCTTGTTGAAACGAATTCGTCACTCGTTTGAACAAGAAAATTATAAATTACCGAACCATTATTTTATAAATATTAATTAGATGGACCTGACGAAGCCATGTAATTAATGATTTGTAAATGAGTGGGATTAATCATGTGCCATTAGCACAAATTATTTCATTTCGACTCGTACTTCAATTGTACTATTCATCCGCTATCTATCGCTATTCTAATTTGTATCGATATTATCTTATACGAATGACTATTTAATCTTTTTATATTTTGATGCATTTATATAGATTATTCCGAGCGTTTATCGACTCTTGTAAACTTAAAAAGTACTCTCACCTTCTCGAACGTATAGCGAGCATGTAAAACAACCGAACTCTGGGACAGAGTTCTTTTAAGGTGGTTTGAATGTAGCAATTCGTAATTTTCGGATCAATACTTTTAACACGGCTTTTATTTATCATGTTTGTTTATAAAAAAAATAAAAAAATAATAATAATAAAAATAAAAATAAAAGTAAAAAAAAAATAAAAAAATAAATAAATAAAATATTGAATTCTCGGTTAACAAAAAAAAAAAAAAAAAAAAGTTAGGGCTTTAAAATATAATTATTATTTATCTACAAAGTATATGTCCGTCATCGACCGTATTTGTCGTCGTAATTATTTTCGTTTTAAAGGCATTCTTCTTAAATTTATGATAAATCTTTAAGTGTCGTTCGCTTATATACCGCGTTAACGTTTATTAAATAATAAAGCCCTCATTTTTATATCAAAATATCAACGTTCTCAGAATGCCAAAGTTTTTATTTTATATTGAACGTTTATTTTTCGTGTCTAACGCGTATCTTTTAAATCGCGTAACTTTTAAAAATATCGGGCTTTGATTATACCCGCTTCAAGAAATGTGAGACACATATTAAGCAATTAACCACACCTTAGCTCTACTAATATCTATATACATCCTAACAAAAACGTGTCTTGATGATATTATACTTGAAAATCATACAAATTGCATGTATAGACACCTGTCTATACATATGATAAGTTTAGATGTCATAGAAAATAACACCATCTCTTTACCCTTACAAGAATAAACATGCTCTCGTCATTTTTTTATGTCTGCCGAGCAACACATACATAAACCGACCATAAATTGGATATTCTTAATCATTATAATAATGATAAATATTAAAGGCTTTGGTTAAAGACTCTTACTCTTGGATCATTGTATCTATAAAACAACATTGATCGTTGGGGGTGGAGTAAAAATATTATTTCCATGGACATATTAGGCTCAGAAGAAATAATATTTGGGTGGCTAGATTATTGGTTTTGAAGAAAAGTATTTTTAAAGATTTTGATCGGTCTATGTCGATTGTTGGGCATCTCGTTCTCGATCAATGAGCGTTTGATATCTTGTAAAATCGTGTATCGATTATTGAACGTTTGCTCATTGATAAACGTGTAATAGCTATATCAGGTGAGTTCATAGCCTCGCTTTTACTTATTTAATTGTTTTATTAAACCCGCGAGGGGGATACATGCTACTTTTTACGAATGGACGCAAGTGCTTGAACTGTTTGAACTGTATGCTTATTTTATCCCTTTTAGTCATGAACCGTTAATTACTTGGACCGACTGTACTGGTCGAGTAAACGTGAATGCTGTGAATAGATCTATTGGGATTGACCTCTCCGTCCGGGTTTAACGGAAAACCGACTGGACGCACTGTATTTGAAACTTGAACGGAATAACGGATGTTAATGTTCAGTTTCATGAGCTAAATGCGATAACTGATGCTATCTGACCTTGGAAACTGAATACTTGAAATCTTGTGGTCCACTGCTTTTACTTGTAAACCTATGAATTCACTCAACCGTTGTGTTGACATTTTAGCATGTATTTCTCAGGTACTTAGGTTAAAGAGCAGCTGGAGCATGGAGTCGCACTGGATATTTTAAAGGCAATAAAGTACTGATTACCATTTGATAATCTTTTTGAAAATGTTGATTATCACATTATTGTGGGACCTTCTTGTAAACTCTGATTTTAAATTATTGAATGGACTAAACTTTTGAAATGCCTCTTTTAAGTGCGTGTAACTTGTGTGCTGTTCTATGAAGTAATACTCCCAATGACACTTCCGTTGCTATCCGAAATTTGGGAGTGTTACATCATCCCTAAAAGTTATAAGTTTAGGTTAGTTACACTTTTAACCCTTAAAGTATATATTTTAAGTATTTATATTTTCAACCTTCTAATATAAACCTTAAGGTTTCAAACTTTATAGTATCAATCCTTATAGTTTTAACTTTAGGAATATGATAGTTTTAGCCAAAATGTTTATAGTTTTATAATTGACAATTTTTACCCCTGAACTTGTGAATATTTATATAACAATTTCAAATTTGTAGAAAAAGGTCTAGGAACTTAGAAAAGAGTTTTGAAACATATTTCTAATCATTATAAAATTACTTTTCTAGGATTATAGCTTATGAAATGGAGTTTAGCTTATTATTTCATGTAGATTACAAAATTATGGTTTTATTATATGTTTGGTTTAGGAAAACTAAATGATTCTTATTTTATGAACCAAGGCTTATTCAACGTGCTTATTTAGATTATAAGAAAGCTTAATCAAGGTTTAAAACATAAAAATAAGTTATGAAACATAGTGATAACATACAAAGCTTCAAAGTGAGAAAACTAGGGTTTTAGGATCTTAACTTCAACTCTACTTCTTCAAGGGCTTCAAGGATTCTATATTAATATTGTTTCTGATCTAGAGACCTTCATAAGACTTAAATGGAGTTCTCAAATACATAATTGGGTAGTAGGTAGGAAAGTTTAGGATGATTTAAAATAGAAGGAGTATATGCCTATTTATGGTACTAGGAGGGGTCTAAGGAGCTTGATTAGTGTCTAGGATATATATGGTTATTAAGGTACGTTATTATGCTGAGTATAAGTCTAGGAAGGTAGGCTTGAAATGTTAGAACTTAAACACCCCAAAATATGGTCAACGGAAGTAGTAAAGCTCGAATGTTGTTACCTCATTGTATCATAGTTCAAGGTATAAGAGAACGACTCTAAATGAGACGTTTTATAAAAAAATACCTCGTTGAATTGAATAAAAACATTAAATTACAGAGGTCACGGTTTTCATAAGACAAAGTAGCGGAAGAATAAAGTTTTAATTGTCAACGAGATAATAGTTCAAAAGCATAAGAGATAAACATCTGAATTTAGCCATGAAATGCATGCCGACTCCAATTACTTCATACAAGCAGATAATCATCATCATCAAATACATGAGATAAATGCTAAAAGGGATCAACATAAAGTTGGTGAGAATTTTGGTTTCAATTCTAAGTCATAGTAAAATGGTCTGCAAAATCTAAGTTCAAGTACACATGCAACTATAGGAGATATAGTTCCAAGTGTAGGATAAATCAGGTGTTCACAATATTTATGATAGCTAAGATCATGACATCGAAACTAATGATCCAGTACATGCAGAATTGCACACAAATGATAACACTCATCCGGCGTCAAAATGCCCGAGTGGAGGTTGTCAAACCTCAACAAATCTATCCATAACATAAGAGCTTACTCCAGCAGAGTAATTAACGATTCATGATAGTGTGAACTATGGCTAAAGCAACTTAAGCTATATCATAAACAATGCTCACTGAGCGTTCACAGAAAATAGTTTTATTACGTCTAGAAGCAAGTACAAAGCATTTATCGCATCCCAAAACATTAAACATAGAAATCAGTTTAATAGAGAACTATAAACTCACCTTAAGCAATGAATCAAACCGAACAAGTATGATCAAGTAATTGCGAATACCACTAGCGACAACCTAAATATAATACTATATAGTTTAGTCGCTAGCAATTAAATCACATAAGTTCGTCACGTATGTTACTATCAATCATATGTATTGTTTCATAGATAAAACATGACTTATCGAATTTATATCGTTATAAGTAATATATTATACTTACGCAAAAATATTTATTTTTGAATCGACGGAATTTCGACAGTCTTCGACGTAAATTTTAATTTACCCAAATTTAACTTAATAAATTTTCGACACGCTTTCTACAAAAAATCCGACAGCCTTCCGGCGTCATTTCAAAATTTTCCATTTTTAGTAAGTACTCAAATCGCGCTCAAAATTCCCACATTTTCAACACTTTCATAAACCACAATCATCCAATAGCTCATTTTCCGCGAAATATCAACTTTCAAAGCCCACATGCAACAATAAATCAAATATTTCAAGTATGCGCTTTTACTCTTTTCAAAACGTTTCCAACATCCATATACGTCATTTAGTACTCACTTCGACACTTAAAATAGCCCGGTTTAACTCGAAAACGTCATTTCGACAAATTTACAAATTTACACAGCAACTATTTTTAGTGTTTCCACAAAAATTAAGTTTTTCGACAACGAAATTTAAACGACCATATATTCCTCATTTTAAATCTAATTTTTGCTTATAATATATCAAAACGATGTATTCATTTTTATTTTCATAATCTCGTGCTAATCTAGTGTCAAAACAATTTTTATAACCCTTTAAGCTTCATATAAAATTCGGACAAAATACCATATTTTGTAAAAATACATTTTTGGTTATTTTTAAGTGTAACCACTAGTAGTAACACTACTAGTTCTCATTGAATTTTCACAAACAAAAATAATATAGTAAAAATATTATCAAGTTCATAGATATAAAAATATATTTATATATTGTATAACCTTTAAGTTATGCTTAAAATACATGGATCTAATAGACCCATCCATAAATTATATAGATCTAAAAGTTTATCAACATAAAAAATAATATATATCTTTTACTTTTCAAAAACACATATGATAAGCAACATGCATGCATAGATCTACATAGATTATGCATGGAAATGAAAGAATTAAAATAGGTTTAAGATATAACTTCAAGTAGCGTATCTACATATCACAATAACCCGGTCTACAAGCAAATTAACTTAAAAATCAACAAGAAATCAACTTCTTCAAACTTCACTGAATCAACCCAAAATAATAAAACCTATCTTCCTTTTGCTTGTGAAAACCTTTGATTGTATGAAACTTGTACCAAAACTTCTTAAATCAAGCTTGAGATTTTCAAAAAATAGTGGTTTTGTGTTTTGGCCGAGACAAGGAAGAGAGAAAAGAGAGATTGTGTGTGATTTTAAAAGTGAAAATAATGAAGAAAGTGTGTTCTTTTAGGTTTTATATTAAGTTAAAAACATTGAAAGTGACCTTATAATAAGTTAACCAAATTTTTTGCCATGACCATGTGATGGTGTTGGTTTTTGGCCGAGTATAGGGGGGGGGGGGGGTCCACAAAGGGTAAAATTTTCAAAATTTTACAAATGGTAATTAGTTAAAAGGTTAAGGTAAAAGGTTAGTTGGTTTTAGGTAATTATCGAAAAGTATACAATTAAGTTTAAAAATGTGTAAAACTTAGAAATTTGACGAAATAAATTAATTTTATGCTTTTTCGACGAAAAATGATATTTTATGATTTATAAAACGTTTTATGCATGATAATGATGGTTAAACGTAGAAACGACGTAAAATACAAAAATCCGTTAGGAAAATAGTTATTCACTGAAAATACGTTTTATTACTATAAATAGCAAAAATATAAAAAATACGTACACAGAAACTTATACAGAAGCAGTTAAATACACAGATTACGTAAAGAACGATCACACAGTCAAAACTAAACAGTTAAGCACATAATTCAAAGTTAACGAATAATCTCACGGATCATCGTCAATTCATAGACCGTCACAGCAATTGGGTCAGATTCACATAAAATTTTTCACAATGATGACTGAGCACAGTGTCAAGTCATTACATATCATTAGATGGTTTTTTTAGAAAACACCGGATAACTTCCCGGTTTAAACACAGTTCAAGCACGTAGTTGACTAAATATAAAGTCAAAGGGTAAAATAGTCATTTAACAAGTCAGGAAAATTGCCAGATGTTACATTCTTCCCTCGTTAAGAAGATTTGTCCTCAAAGCTTAGGAGTGTCATGGGTCCTAGAGTCGTCAAATATATGCGGATATTTCTTGCGAAATTGATCCTCACGCTCCCAGGTGAATTCAGGTCCACACTTAGAATTCCACCTCACTTTGATGATTAGAATACGACTATGTTTCAATCGTTTAACCTCCCGGTCCATGATTTCAATAGGTTCCTCGACAAATTTCAGTTTGTCGTCAATACGAAGTTCTTCCAACGGTATAACGAGTTTCTCATCAGAAAGCACTTCTTCAAATTCGAAACGTGAAAAGTACCATGCACACAACTCAAATCCTGCGGTATTACAAGACGATAGGCCGCCATTCCAACTTTTTCTAGAATCATGAAAGGTCCAATATAACGGGGGTTCAACTTCCATCGTTTGCCAAAACGTACCACGCAACGGAATACCAGTTTGGGGCGCTACTCATAGCACATCACACACAATCATAGAAAATGACCTCAAAAGAGACGTTAAGATATTATACAATTTTGTCTAAAAAGGTTTCCCATCCCAATATATAAATCAGAGTAGCGTTTAGTCCCAAAAACCGTTACCAATCACAACATATACATTAAATGCTTAAAATCAGTTTATTTATTTCAAAGGATGGAAAAGTAATATAAAGTTTAGACAAGTAAGCACCAACTTCCTCCTCATATGCTCCGCTGATATCCATCTTGATTACCTAAAATACATGTGTAAAATCATCAACACAAAGGTTGAGCAAGTCTATAGGTTTTACAAATCATTTTGAACACAAGCAAAGATTATAAGTTTGTGGCATACTTGAAGGCAACAAGCATCTAATAATTTGCATCAACAATATTAATTGTATATAGCATAAATTGCAATAAGCTCATGGAACCGAACCCTTAGACACTCCCTTGTAGGTCTATTAAGACAGGAGATTTATTAATTGTCAATTACCTCCAGATTATTGGTACATTGCCGTATACCTGACTTCTCAATACAATATGTCCAAAAAGTGTGGAGGTCTGGCCTAAGCTTCTGTGACAAGTCCACACAAACTGAACCGGGGCGGCTTCCCCCATAGATCTATTAATTGTACTAGCGGTTAACCCATCATAGGTTAATTAACGGTCCATAATTGAGGCTTTAATAATGGCAATCACTTAACGCAATTTAAAGACAACCACGGGTCCATTCATAGAGGGACAAGCATACCATAAAAGACTTGTGTTCTAAGTTTATAAAAACATGTATTCCCCCTCGCGGGTTTAAAAACCATTTATAAGATAGTATAAAATCGAGGCTATAGACTTACCTGATACAATCGTCACAATAGTTAATAGATAACGAACGTCAATTAAGAATAATTGTCAATAGTCGATACACGATCACACGAGACCTAAATATAACGACGCGCGTCTTAGGCTCGAGACGATAAATGAATCGTACATATATGTAATAAGTATATTTTAATAAGTTCTTGGACATTGCATAAGTTTTATGATTCTTTATAAAACTTTTAGGTGAAAATTTAATTATTTTAGTGTAATATCCAATTTAACACTTTTAGCCCATCCTAAGCCCAATAGTGGTCCATTACATGATTATATAACTTAGGTCCATTTTAAATTCAGTATTTCACTTTAAATTGGTTATAAATCTCAGGTCCAATAATGGCCCAATAGCCATTACAAGTGTAAGTTGGGCTTTTATGGCCCACGTCCACTTTATATACTTTTTGGTGACTAGAATGCATCACAAACACGTACACTTAATATTTTATGTTGGTCGGGTCTCGGGTTCCATAATTATCAGTATATAATTAAGTCTAAAATTCCCGACAAGTGGGTCCTACCACGTCGGTTTGTATGAAAACATCATTTTTTAACGTCAATGGGGTATAGTCCGTTTATTAAAATTTTCCCGACATGTCCCGCTAATTTACTCATAACTCTTGAACCCTAAATCATCTAAGTGTGTTCTTTTTACCAAAATCATTATTAGCTCATGTAATATACTGATTATAAGTCTAATTATCCCCAATTTATACTTTTCATAGCTAACTAACCCATTTTGCCACTTAGAAGAGTGGGCTGTTTTCGGGCAGCCAAACTCGTTTTCATCATTTTGGCCGCCATTTCCAAACCGTAAAGAATTGGTATACCATCCGATTGGTTCTACTTTTTCATGATTTTATTTACAACTTTTAGTTTTACATATTCATAGGTCAATATACAAATTTTACGAGAAAACAGTCCATCAAAACAGTATGTTCAGATCTGACTAGTTTTCACTATTTTGGCCACCATTTCCAAACTGCAAGGAATTGGTAAACCATCCAATTGATTCTAGTTCTTCATGATTTTATCTACAACTTTTAGTTTTACATATTTGTAGGTCAGTATATAAAGTTTACGAGAAAACAGTCCATCAAAACAGTATGTTCAGATCTGACTAGTTTTCACTATTTTTGTCATATCTCACTATCTAAAATTCGTCACGGGACGGGCCACCCGGGGAATTAATCACAAAACAATTATCTATCTTAATATGTAAGTTTTTAGTATCCCAAACCTACTGATTTCGACATGCAATCTGTTTTTGCTACGGTTCAAAAATCGTTATAAATCAAACCGTTACTTGGGCTTGTTTAGCTTCATTTTAGTGTCAAAAACTCATATACAATGTCCAAATACTCATTAATTAAATCTTATATATATTTTTAGAATATATGAGATCTAGTTAATATAAGAAATAAAATGAAAAGATCAAAATCAAGAGAAAAGTGGAGTAGACCTAGATCCGAGATTTAGAAACGAAAGGACGGATACACCAAATAGATCTTCTTGGTTAGACCCGTATAATCATAGATCTAACTAAGATCTAGACATGCATTAACCATTTAATATAGTCTTCAACTTCAGCCCCATAAGTTCTTTATAACTCCTTCTTCAAGGCTCCAAATGAGTAGATGAACATCACCATTAGTTGTGATGATCATAGACGAATAAGTTTCCTTAGATTTTTCATATGAATTATTTTTATGTGTTTGTGTTGTTATGGGTCTAAACTTCGGCTAGGAGGAGAAAAGAGATATGTGTGTGTGTTGAAGATGGAGGCTAGGGTTAGTATGAAATGAAAGTGAAACCCTAGTTGCCCCTTTTATACCCATTCAAAGTTATAAGATCTAATTGCAAGATTTATAATAGTTGATGGTATATTTTGTAAGTGTTTTGTTTACTTTTGTAGAATAAGCGTTCGAGGCTCGTTTGGACGTCTTAACGGACGATTCAAGAGACGAGACTTGCGCCATCGTTTTTAAAATCATTTTTACGATAAAAATGAGTCCTTACTTCGTCGCGTTTCGAAAATATTTGCTATTATTTATTTAAATGCTCGTTTAAATAATTTAGCTATTTCGGTTAGATTTTAACGTAAAAGTAAAATGTAAACTCTAATATTCACATTATTAGCAACGTTTTAGAACATAATGAAAAATACTATTTCTTCATATTTTCAACGTTTTAGTTTTGAATCGTTTCAACTTTTATTTTTGTTATTTTTGCTTATTCCGACTCTAAAACGTCGAAAAATACTAGAAGTAATTAGATGATAAATATTTGATTTATTAAACGTAAACATAAAAAATTTAAATTCCTCAGTTCATAAACTAAAAGAAAATATTCAAAATAAATTTGAATTTTGTTAACGCGATCTTCGTTAAATTATCAAAAATAATTAACAAGTTCCGTAAATGTATCGAAAAATCTTTGTTTAAACGTTGGTCAAAATTTTCGGGTTGTTATATCATCCACTCCTTTAGGAAGCGACGTCTCGGCGCTTAATTCGGATATAAAAGTCTTTAGTCTAACAGTGAAGAGTGAAAAATAGACAAGTCATCGTCTAGGTTCCAAAGAAAGTCAAAAGATATTATATGATACACCTTCTCCATGATCGGACGTCATTGGACAATGCCGTCTCAAGTTCTCACAACTTACGATCATTCGACTAGATCACATGCCACATAAGTATCTAAAAGCAAAAGTCAAATATAAACATCAAATACAGATTTCTGCCGTCGATCATCAAGACACATTAGAAATGGTCCATCAAAACAAATCACAACTCGAGAGAAATACAACGGGTGATTCATACATAGATGCTAATCGATAATCATCATAATGACGATAGCACTGAACGATTCTTATCAACGAAATTGGGTTCGAAGAAAGACGTACGCATACCAAACACTCACAAATCGAGCCAAACATACTTGGGCCCACTCATTTATAACTCCTTGTCTACATCAAAAGGCGTCCCCTTCCATGTATACAAGAGTTTATAAATTTACGGTTCGGGAACTTATAACTTTCTTGTTCAAATGAAAAGGCGTCCTAATCCATTTTAACAAAACGATTATAAGTCATCCTACTCAAGTATCGCTACCTCTCAACACGATATAATATCAAAATACCATAGTAAATACAAGGTGTTAATAAACTTATATCATGATTTCCATATTCAAACGTCCCATTCCATTTGAATAAGGAAAACACGACAATCTAAGGTCCAGTGGTTTAAAATTTTCTTATTCAAATGTCCTAATCCATTTAAATAAGACAACCTTAAAAAACTCTTAGTTGGGCGAATTAAAATCTATATATCTAAATGTCCCATCCCATTTAGATACATAGTATTAAGTCACTCAACCGAATGACTACTACGAGCATATCATTGTTGTACCCAAACTATATATATTTGATTAGGATATATATATCTTAAGTCCAACATTGGCCCGTTAAATTGTTGTAAATCGCCCGAATGTTATAAATAGATCTATTAGGGATTGACCATCCCCGTCTGGGTGAGTCATGCTCACTATGCCTTGGCCGGGACAACAGACGTATACCATGTTGGAACTGGATTGGGTGTCTTTTTGTAAGACACTACGTCTTCATCTATTGAGGACTATGGAAGGTTAAGCTTCACTTCTAATAATAAACAAATGTAATCTACATTTTAGTAAGAATGCTTTGTGCATTGTTACTTCTATGATTAATGTATGTCCAAACTAATTAATTGTTAAAACCTGTAAATTCACGAACTTTATGTTGACCCCCTTTAGTATGTTTTGCACATGAATATGAAGTTAGTACGTGGTGTGTGCATGGTCTCCAACATCTTAGTAATCTGCATCATAGGACTCGTCAGGGGTTCTATTTGGGAAACACAAACAATCATCTTTCACCATGTTTAAGACAATTTTTATTTATTTGTTTAACAAACATGTTATCTGATTTGACTAACTCTTTATCTTATGCTCTATGGACTATATGCTATCGATCCACCCTAGTGACATCTCCGTGGATAATTCCGCACATTTTGACCCTACCCGGGGTGTCTCTGCACACCTTTCCAAGGTAATACTTTTTGCATCATTCTGTCTCCCACTTGAAATTCGAGAGGCTTACGTAGAACGTCAGCGTAACTCTTTTGACGATCACGGACAACTTGAATTCGGCTCTTGATTTGAAAGATCATCTCAGTAGTTTCGCGGATAAGTTCAGGACCAGTGAGTTGGCTATCCCCGAATTCAGCCAAACACACAGGCGAACGACATTTACGACCATACAGTGCTTCAAACGGTGCAGCATTAATACTAGTATGATAAATGTTGTTGCAAGAGAATTCCACTGGAGGTAATGTCTATCCTATTGCTTTCCAAAGTCAAGCACGTAAGTGCGCAACATTTCTTCTTGCGTTTGAATGGTCTCTCACTTTGTCCGCCACTCTGCGGATGATATGCAGTACTCATATTACATAACGATTTCTGAAGTGATCTCCAGAATTGTGAAGTGAATCTACCGTATCTATCAGAAATGATCGAGACCGGCACCCCATGTTTAGAGACTACTCCCTTCAAGTAAAGTTGTAACATCCTGGATACTCAGACTACAATATTGTCCGCTTTGCCCACAGGCTCACGGCTTTGCTTTGTGGCCCTCGTGTGATTACTTCCCGCCAGGTCACCTAAGCTAGTACTAATCTGACATGAGCACGCTTAACTGCCAGTTCCTAAGAACCCCACTTGCAATAGGCCACAAAACGCGTTGTGTCATGAGAAGGCGACTATTATCTTATGAACCATGGATCTCTCCTGGCCACATCTGATGTGGGATTCGCCTAGGGTGTCATAATCACCACCTATTCGGGACTCATCGTCCTCGATGAGGTTTTCCCCACCATCCGAATGACTTAGAACTTGTCTCTGATACCACTTGTAACATCCCGCCTACTCAAACTACAATATTGTCCGCTTTGCCCATAAGCTCACGGCTTTACTTTGTGGCCCTCGTGTGAGTACTTCCCGCCAGGTCACCCAAGCTAGTACTAATCTGACATGAGTACGCTTAACTGTCAGTTCCTAAGAACCCCACTTGAAGTAGGCCATAAAACACGTTGTGTCATGAGAAGGCGACTGTTATCTTATGAACCATGGATCTCCCCTGGCCACAGCGGATGTGGGATTCGCCTAGGGTGTCACAAAAGTCTCGTAATCTTATCATTGGAATCATCTTCCTTCATAGCCAAAAGTGTGCAGATTTCGTAAGTCGATCAACAATTACCCAAATTGTATCATATTTGTTTGTCGTCTTAGGTAACTTGGTTACGAAATCCATGGTTATGTTTTCCCACTTCCACATAGGAATTACTGGTTGAACCAACAGTCCAGATGGTTTTTGGTGTTCCGTTTTCACCCTAGCACATGTCAAACACTTCCCAACGTAAGAAGCGATTTCAGCTTTCATATTGTCAGATCCTGGGTGGATAGATTACTTTGATTTATGGGACTCGTGCATAATCACATCCCTTAGTCCTCCAAACAGTGGTAACCAGCTTCTCCCATTAAGACATCCCGTTCCATCAACGCGAGTCTCCAATTTCTTTATAACCATTCCTCCTAGTTTCTCAGCTTCAACACGTTCCGGTTCAAAGGCTTCAGTTTGTTCTTCAAGAATTTGCACAAGTAGGTTCGGATTAATAATCATAGCTAACGACCTAACTCTAGGTATCATCAATCGTTCCTTTCTACTTAGTGCATCCGCAACCACATTGGCCTTCCCAGGGTGGTAACGAATCTCACAATCATAGTCACTGAGAAACTCGATCCATCGACGTTCTCTCATGTTCAGCTCCTTCTGATCAAGAATATACTACAAACTCTTGTGATCAGTGTAGACAACACACTTGGTTCCATACAAGTAATGTCTCCATAACTTCAAAGCGAACACAACCGCTTTGAGTTCCAAGTCGTGAGTCGTGTAGTTTTTCTCATGCGTTTTCAATTGGCGAGACGCGTATGCGATGACTGTAACACCCCGCTCTGAAAAGAGACAAGCTGTAACATTTACGGTGTCTTATTAGATACATCCAAACATGAAGGTCTAAAATGAAACTTAGAAAATAAAACATAACATACCCTAACAATATCAAATCCCTAAAACAACGGGGTCCAAAAAGAAAGTACTGAAAATCATAAATGTAATTCAATAATTATTGACTCGGGTGACTCTAAGTGCTCTCAACAAACTCTCAACGCCCCGACTCTCGCTTAATACGGTCGCATGGAAAATAAAACGGCTGAGCAAAACGCCCAGTGAACGGATATAACAAAAGGCTAAAAGTAAAGAGTAGTATATGAATCTACATTAACAAGGTTATATGAATGATGGCAAATGAATAAAGAAGTGAAAGAAAGGTAAAGTGTAAGTTTATGGACTTATATTTAATAGTCGTGTGATAGGATCGGACTCAAGATTACGGGATTGCACACAATACGTAAAGAGTTAATTTAATTAATATATATTTATTGTATTTATTAATTTATTTAATAAATATATTTATGTATTTATTAATTTAACTGAGCAAGTAACTCTATAACCTTAACGATCGTTAATTAATTAATAGTTAAGTTATAACGAGCGCTAAATAAATATATAGTATGTACACTAAAGGAAAGAAGGACGGAAGGTTCTGGAACACCCCCTAAGGGGTGTTTCGACCGTCGGTTATGGCTGGGGGGGGGGGGGGCAATTGTTGCTTTTTACTTATCTTGGGCTATAAAGTGTTTAGGCCTATAAATACACCTCCTAACTCCTCATAATTTACACAACAATGATCTTTCCCCTCCTTCTTTCTTTTGGTTCGATCGCAAGGCTACCCAACAAACGGTTTCGGTTGGTTTTCTTGGTTGATCGATTGTATACGTAATCTAGTCCTACCCCCTCTCCAAGGTTGTTGGGTAGATTAATTACAAGCGTTGTAGCTCGGTTTTCACGTGCTAGAGTCACGGTTAGCTCGTTGTCTTACGTGTGTACAAGAACGTAATATAGTCTTACTTTAGACTATATCTTGGTATATACGGTATTAACCCGAATTGGTGATTCGTTCTTCGTCTTGTGGAATTGCTTTAGCGTAAAGGTATGTTACCCTAATTCGATTAATTATAATTGTGTTATTATTATGATCTTGTTAAATCGCTTCCGGTATATGTGCTTTGATCTTGTTTAGGGTTTTATATAATTGTTATGATACTAATAAACCTTTTGTGGCATCGAGAGCTGGTTTAACATGTTATAATTATCGAAAATCTAAAGTTTTTTAATTATAACTATTTTGAGTTAAAACTACATGTTTTTTTAGGTTTTTCATAAAATTAGGGTTTTGTTTTTTAAAAATTAGGGTTTTTACTCTATTTTTAATTAAAAAAATGAATTGTTTTGAAACCCTAAATTACATGTGAGATAATTTTAGATTATATTTCATTATTTGATTCAATAAATCTAGAATTAGGGAAGACTTTTATATAGAGATATAAAGACCTAGATTTGATGATTATTGAATAAATCGTATGAATGTAGCTATTTGATTTATTTGTTGCACATATAAATTGTTATTATGTGTTTATGATTTAGTTTTTTTACTTGTTTATATATAAAATTGTTGAATTGTTGTAAACAAGGGTTTTTTTTGAAAAAGAAATTATATGGACTAAATCATATTAAAAATAATGATTTGTTAGAGATTTAAATTACATAAGATTACGTTGATTGGTGAATTTCAATAATAATCTAACAGCCTACTCAATTTTGACAAACTACAAAGTGGGTTTAACGCACCGCTGGTCATGTACCCGGTTAAGGAAGGAGGTGTTATGCCATTAGTCGCTGACCAAATTCTCGGCTCGCCTGTGCGTCAAATTGAAATTACCTATGATTATTAATTGAATTATACCTTAAGGGTGATTTACCATAAATTCACATTTGAACCACAATGAATAAGGGTATTGCTTTGTGCGTAGCCGAGTTCTAGCAAAGTACGATGTGATGAGTTATGGGTAAATTCTTTAATTGGTTTAACCAATACCGCAACATAATTTATGAAGAAATTTAATCTCATGAAAAAGTTTACTAAATGTTTTATTAAACTTATGCTATGGAGATTGTATGCATGATTCTCCATACATTGATTTTGACATCAAAATTTATACCCTTAAAATTTAAGTCGAATGCTCCTAATTGACGAACACTTGAAATTACTTCGTCATCAAATGAGATTTTTGGATGATGTTTTGATGGAGAGAAAACCGTTTGTAGAATGAGAATTCGTATGATGGTTTTACGTTACTCAGATTAGACGACTTAATTAAGTTACTCAGTGAGATCTGGAAACTTAATGCATTCAGAAGGGATGAAACATGTTTACAATGCAAAACGTTTTTTTGGCAATGTAAATCCCTTAAATATCTTGAAATTGAATTTTTTTTGTCAATTGAATTGTTCGACAAGTCGCTATGTTGAGTACATTCATTACTAGCAGATCAACTGATGTAATGGATCTATGTCAATATAGTTCTAGAATTCAAGGAAAATAATATGGTTTTAATACCAGGGATTTTATTTTCTTGAAAGTATTTTGTTATCGAAAATACTAATATTTGAACTTATTTCTATAGAAATGGCTCAACCCACCAATAACATGATAAGTTCCGCGTTCAAAGCTTTCTTTGAACGTCCTGAACTTACTGGCTCAAACTTCAATGATTGGTACCGCTCGCTAAGAATTATCTTGAGAGGAGCGGGTACTATCGATATCTTGACTACTCCCTATTCGGAGGATCTTGCTGAAGGAGCATCTGATGCGCAAAGTCTTGAACACGCTGCTAATGTTAAGAAGCACTCTAAGGTGGCATGCTTAATGCTAGGAAAAATGGCTCCTGCACTTCAACAGAAGTATGAGCTATTTTCACCAAAGCCAATGCTTGATGAGCTCAAGGCTATGTTCGAAAAGCCGCAAGCTGTGGAGATCTACGACTCGGTAGATGCTTTACATAGCTGCAAGCAAGCTCCAAGAAAGTCTGTAAGTTCCCATTATTTGGAGATGAGGGGTTATATGGAACAGCTCATTGCACTAGGACAACCCTATGATCATAATATGGCTATCGACTTGATCAATAGGTCCCTTAACAAGGACTTCAATGATTGCGTTAGAAACTAAAATATGCATTGCACGGGGAAGACAGTTAATGATTTGCATGCAATGCTCATTGACTATGAAAGGGGTTAAAAGACAAGGCATCTATCGCTACGCCTTCTGTACTAATCATACAAAAGGGTAGAGTGTGTAAGCCAAAACCGTAAGCGAACAAGAAGAAAGGCAAAGGCAAGGGTGATAGGTGTGAAAACACCCATCCTTTTACCACTTAATTATAATAATAACCAAGCCAAAACGTGTATTTTATGTCGTAAATGTCAGAATTATGCGTGGTTTGTGTTTTTGTTGTGATTTAGGATCATAAAGTGAAAAGGGGAGAAAACACGGTCTTTTACGGGCTTTTATCGAAGAAAATGATAAAAGACGAAGTCAAAAGATCAAGAGTGCAAAAAGAACGGAAGTCCAAGGCCTATTTTGAAGATTTATTGAAAAAAAAGTATAAAGACGGAAGTTTAATGAAATCGAAGAACCAAGTCTATTTAAAGAAGAAAGTTATAAGACGAGTTCAATTTATATCGACAAATCCCGAGACGACGTCGAGAAAGACAAAGAATTTAAATAGAGTCGAGACGAGAAGAAAGAAAGAAGAAAGCCCCAACACATTTTCCTCCTCCTATATAAACTCTCCTAATATGTCATTAGGTAGTGTTAGTCATTTTAGGAGTAGATTAGTTTAGGAGTAGTAGTAGATTACTTTCTGTCTCTAGATTTATTTCATCTTCTTAAGCTTTTCTTTCAAGTTTTCTTAATCTTTAATCTTTAATCTTGTACTTTTGAATCTTTAATCTTCATCTTATTTCAAGCTTTTTACATTTATTCTCATTCTACCTTTCTTTATTTTTAATCTTGTCTAATTTTGATAATCATGTAGTTTGTTAATCATGTTCTTTGATTTATTGATGTTTGTGTTTGATTGTGCTTATTGATCTTTTAGTGTTTGATTTTTATAGCTTAAAGTGTTTTAGTGCTTATTGTGTTAATTTTCTTATTTCTAATTAAGTGCTTTTTAGTTAATTTTTATAAAAAGTTGATTTTAAATATTTTGATTATTTAGTGTTTTTAAAAGTTTTTAAATTTTGGCTTATTTGCTTTTTCTTAAAGTTGATTTGGTTAAGTTTTTAGATAAGTAAGTTGATTTGGTAGATTAATATTTTTATAAAAATGATTTTTAATATTTAGTTTATTCTGTGTTTTTAAAGTTTTTAAACTGTGGCTTATTTAGTTTTTCTTAAAATCTTTTTGCTTAAAGTTTTGATAAAGTGCTTATTTGGTCTTTGCTTATTTACATTCCATCGGATTAGGGTTTTACTTTCCGACCCTTATTCCGATTGCCATCATCGGAAAGGGGTTTGTGTATTCTGATACTTTTCTTATATAAACATTCTGATAGTTTTGCAATTCAATATTCCGACACATGTTTTACTCATATATTTCGACACTTTTCTTATATAAACATTCTGACAGAACTACAAACATTCCAACATTCCGATAGAATGTCATGCATGCCTACATGCTTAACTTGTTTTGGCGCCATTTTGAGCTAGTAGCTTGCTTGCTTGAGCTACTAGCTTGCTAGCTTGTTCAGTTATTAATATTGTTCCGTAATCGTTTATTTTAATCTGAAAGTTGTTCCGATTATAATTTTAAAAGTCACGTATTTTTAGTTGATTTTTTCATCAATTTTTAGTATTAGTATTTTTTTGAAAAGTTTAAGTTTTATCTTTTATTTAGTACCCGCTTTAGCTTTTACCTCGTTTAGTTTTAAAGTACCCTCTTAGTTTTATTTTCTCCTTTTTCATTAGGTTAATTTTATTTTCGAGTCGAAAGTTAATTTCTTCGTTTAGTTTTATTTTTATTAATTGTTTTGCTTTAATTTACGTTTTATTATTTATATTGTTTCCTTATTATTAGTTAATTGTTTTTAGCTTATTTTTATTACTATTCGCATTTACCTTTTACTTAGAAATAGATAACCAAACTTCCCTTTTTCTTAACCAAAAACAATTGAGCTCCACTTTGAACCGTGATCAATTCGTTAAGACACCGAGAATAACAAACTTTTAACTAGCAAAATATATTGTATTAAATGGCGCTGCTGCTGGCTCTTTTCGTGAAGATTAACGGTTTATTGTGAGAGACGCGTCGGATTTTGGGATCCGTTCACTTTTGAACGTTATTTTTCTTGCCAAAATTTTTCAAAAATCCATAAAAATTAAAAATTTCAAAAATCCCAAAAACATTTGAAAAATCATAAAAAGCATTTCTTTTTCGAAAGTTTTGCACCAAAATATTCTTCTTGCTTATCTATTGTTCTTAATGGATTCGTATGTTGCTTGTGCTGCAGGGTGTGGAAGACCATTGTATGGTTTTCAAACATGTCAATGGTGTACATGTGAGCGGTGTGGAAATGATATCTACAATACACAATTTGGATTTTGTCCCTCGTGCAATTCGATTAACTCATCCTTTGCTTCTAATGCACTTACTCCACCCTCTTGCATATATTGTGGAAGCGATTCTCATTGGCATGTTTCGTGTCCTATTCGATACCCGTCTCATGACGAGCAAGAACCGGGTTACAATTATGACAATGGTAATAGCTATCTACAAGAAGCACCGGGTTTTCCTCAATACCCGTATTGCAACAATTGTGAGGGACCTCACGATACCTTTTCTTGTCAACCGATGAATTATTATCAGCCAAATCCGTGTTTTCATTCTTTTCAACCGATGATTTATGATGAGCCACATCCGTGTTAGAATTCCAATTTTCATAATTTTGAGCCCCCACAATACACCCTCGATCATCAACCTTCTTTGAATCCGAATGACGAAACACACGCCCTTATTTTGAAACTTCAAGAAGCCGTGGTTCAACTAAAAGAAGCAAGGGAGAAGGAAAAGCGACAGCAACAAGAGCAAGTATCTAATCTTAGTGATTATACTCATCCTCTTGTGCGTCCATACTACTACTATGATGATGACGAGGATGATATCTATGATCTCAACCCATCTTCTGAGATTAATACTCCTACTCTTGATATCCCTAATGCGTCTAAGGATAGTGATACCTCGAGTGAGATTAGTGATTTTGGTCTTGATAAATTCTTTGATGAGGTTTGTGATGCACCGAATTTTGTGGAGCCTACGGACGAGGTCGCTCTTAATGATGATTTTTCTCCATGCTATGAGAATTTCACTTTTGAAATTTTTCAATCCCCCCCGGGAGATGAGGGCGATGTTGATTTATTCTCTCCGACTTACGAGAAGTTCACCACTGAAATTGTTCTTGTAGATGAGGTGGAAGACGTTATTCTTTGCGACAAATTACTGAAAGTTCATCTTCTTATTACTAAAATTGAAGCGTTGAATTCTTCTCCTATTTCTGAGTCTTTACCTCCGTCTATTACTTCAGTTGAGAATAATGATACAACTATGGAGGAAATCGACATTCTCTCAATACCTCCGGGTATTGATGATGATGATACGGAGGGTGATATTATTTTTGATAATTTGCTGCATAAAGATATTATCCAAAGTCCCCCTCCCGAGCACCTTTTATCCCAACCTTTAGAAACCATTACCGAGGATGAGTGATTTGACCCGGGGGATGACATTGACCATTCCATGATTGACACCTTTACGGCTTTGCCACTCAGTGATCATCCGTTGTCTTTGGGGGATGACAATGTGCTTCCTTTACCCACCCCACCTCCCGTGGATCACAACCTCACATACTTTTCATATGTTGAGAGGAATTTTCTACCCTTTAAGACTTACCCTCCCGCCTCTCCTTTATTAATGTCCTCCGGGAACGAGGACAAGGTCTTTGATCCTGGTATTGCATTTAAGGCTTCCCCATGGACCATTTAATCCGGGGAGGAGTCAGGCTCGTGACTCGGTTAACAAAAACAAGCACTTCTCGGGAGGCAACCCGATATCTATCTTTATCTGTTTTTATAATAAGTGTAGGGGAGACCCTAGTATGTGTTTGTTGTTTTCTTTCTTATCATGTGCAGGGATTCGAGCTTTCAAAGATCCATTCTTGATGACTTTTGACGAACCGTGATCCCGTGTACCCGTCTTCCCGATTTTTTCCTAAACTCTTTTGATTCTCTATTTTATATTTTCCAATATTAAAATAGGAATCACTTTAGTTGTCTCTTCCTTAGCAAGATTTAAACAACGTGCACAATGTCCTAAGTGTAGGGGAGTTCACTCCCACATGGTTAAACATTGAGGACAATGTTTATATTAAGTGTTGGGGTGACTTCTATCGAAGTTAAGCGGGCTTTTCCTTGTATTTGTCCTCATTTTAACCGGAAAATTATTTTTTCGACATTTTTCAAAAATTTTGATCTATTTTGGCCTAGTAGTTTAGTAGTTTTACCTTTATTATAGTTATTTTCTTTCTTTGCTAGAATAAATTTTAATAAAGTGGTTTTAATTTTCAATCGTTGTGAACCTTTTGACTCAACCCGAGTTTACTTATCTAAGTTTACTCTAGCTAGTATCCTTAACGTGTTTAAGTCAAGTTTTGCTAGGCTTTTATATAGGGAGCTTTAAAACGCGAAAGTCTTAACTCTCACGGGTTAAGAACTAGAACTTTTCGCATGTTCCAATAATTGATCCAAGAAAGTCGTTTATCAAGGGGAACTTTAAAACGCGAATTCTAAACTTGAAAAAAGTCTAAGAAGTTGTAAGATCCTATAGATGACTTGAAAACCCAAAACTTTGATTTAATTGGCTAAGCATCCACGAGTATCATTCCTTGAGATTTTAAATTGTGGAGAACGAGAGATGATAGAGTCAATTATAAGTTTGGTATTCTTTCATGAATTTATGTGAGTTGATTATAAGATTTTTCTCCCATCACTTGTTAATAAATATATTTGCAATAAATAAGGTTGTACGATTTGAAAAGTTACTTAGCTTCTAGCACAAGATCGTTTAAAAGTTGCTCGGTATTAATTAGAGTTTAATAAGTGTGAAAACACTTATCCTTTTACCACTTATTTCCAATAATAACAAGACCAAAACGTGTATTTTATGTCGTAAAAGTCGGAGTTATGCGTGGTTTGTGTTTTTATCGTGTTTTAGGACCAAAAGATGCAAAAGGAAGAAAACATGGGCTATCACGGGCTTTTATCGAAGAAAAAGACTAAAGACGAAGTCGAAAGATCGAGAATGCAAAAAGAACGGAAGTCCAAGACCTATTCTGAAGATTTATCGAAGAAAAAGTCTAAAGACGGAAGTTTAATGAAGTCGAATAACTCAAGTCTATTTATAGAAGAAAATTATAAGACAAGTTCAATTTATATCGACAAATCCCGAGACGACGTCAAGAAAGACAAAGAAATTAAATCGAGTCGAGACGAGAAGAAAGAAAGAAGAAAGCTTAAGCACTTAATCTTCCCACCTCCTATAAATACCCTCCTAATATGTCATTAGGAGGGTGTTAGTTTTTAGTTTTTAGTAGTATTAGTTAATTTTTAGTTTTAAGTGTGTTTTAATTTTCCTTCTCTCTAGTTTTTCAAGCTTATTAATCTTTACATTAATCTTGTAATCTTTTGATATTAATCTTTAATCAATCAAGCTTATTTTCTTAACTCTCATTCTACCTTTCTTAATCTTGATAATCATGTAGTTTTATTTTAACTTTGTTGATGGTTTGATTGTGTAGCTTATTTGATTGTGCTTATTAAATTGGTGATCTTAAAAGTTTCTTTATAAAAGTGCTTATTTCTTTAATCTTAATGCTTAATAGTTTTTAAAAAATAAGTTATTTTGTTAAGTTTAATAATTTTATAAAAAGTTCTTTTTGATTTCTAGCTTATTTAGTGTTTTAAAAGTTTCCATAAAAATCTTTTTGGTTTAGCTTTTGGTAAAGTTGATAGGTGTGAAAACACCCATCCTTTTTACCACTTAATTACAATAATAACCGAGCCAAAACGTGTATTTTATGTCATTTATGTCGGAATTATGCGTGGTTTGTGTTTTTTTTGTGATTTAGGACGAAAAGGTGAAAAGTGAAAAAAACACGGGCATTCACGGGCTTTTATCGAAGAAAAAGACGAAAGATGAAGTCGAAAGATCAAGAGTGGAAAAAGAACGGAAGTCCAAGACCAATTCTGAAGATTTATCGAAGAAAAAGTCAAAAGACGGAAGTTCACCAAAAGCCGAAGAACTCAAGTCTAATTTATTGAAGAATTACAAGACAAGTTCAAAGAAATCCCGAGCCAAAATCATTAAAGTCCAAGATTTAAGAAGATTAAAGAAAGCAAGGACCTAATGACGCAATTAAGGAAAAGATGAAAGAGGGAGGACGCTTCCTAAGCTCCTCCCTAATCTCCTTATAAATAGTTTGTTATGTTTTCATTTCATAGTTGTTGGGTGGCTTGACAAACCACCACTTCCACCATTTTCATACCTTGTTATTTAATTTCTTCTTGTATTTGCACCTTTAATTTCTTACCTTTAATTCAAGTAAGTGTTCTTAATTTTGTTGTTTTAGTCTTCTTTACCTTTGATCAAGCTTTATATCTTTCATCTCTTTATACCTTTCTTTATTTTTAGTTGATTTTGGTGCGAATTACATTTGATCTGTGTTGATCTTGATGTTTTCGTGCTTAAAAAGTTCATCTTTTTATAGTTTGATTTAAAAGTTTGCTTATTTTAAGTTTGATAAGTTGTTATTAGTGCTTATTTAGTATTTTTCACATTAGATTCATTCAAGTTTGGTGATTAGCTTATCGAAATAGCTTATTACTTGCTTATTTTTCGGATCAAAAAGGGTATCGGAAAGGGTAAACCCCTTTCCGATCAAGCATTGCGACCACCCCTTCATTCTGATCACATAGATCGGAAAAGGGTTTCCAAACATTCCGATTTGCTCCCCCTCATTCCGATCACCTAGTCGGAATAGGGTTTATATCATTACGATTGTGATTGTGGGTTGGTTTAACATTCTGATCGGAATCACTTTTGTACATTCCGATTTGACTAGATTTTATGCTATTCCAATTGGACTTGGTTCTTAGATATTCCGATTGCTTCCATTCCCATTATTCCGATTAGCACTTTCCGATGGGGTACATTCCGATCGGATTCCGATTGGATTCCGATCGGGTGTATTCTGATTGGTTGTTTTGTTTTGTTTTAATATTTTGTTTTAGTTAAAGTGACAATTTTACTCGTTTTGTTTTTAGTTTATTTTGATTTCGTTTTGCATTTTTATTTGATTGTCAATTTACTTTTCGTTAAGTTTTAATTTTACGTCATTTAATTTCTCGTCATTTACTTTCAAAGTTTTAAATATTGCACCATTTACGTTTCAACTAGTTTTAGTTTTAATTACCCGTCATTTATTTTAAAGTCTTGCTCATTTATTTTACCACAACCAAAAATATTGTTTTTACCAAAAACGACTGAGTCACACATTTAACCGGAAATCAATTCGAGAAGATACCGAGAAACAAACTTTTTCAACTAGTAAAATCTCAGACATTAAAAGTGCTTATTGATTTTTGGCTTATTTTTGCTTATTGCTAAGTTTTCTTGTTTTAGAATTTTTCCAAAACCCTTTTATTCGGGATAAGCTCTCGAAGTATATTATTATTCCGGATAAGCTTCATAATAGTTTATTCCGGATAAGCCACATTCCGTATAAGCCTCCAGTAGATTATTCCGGATAAGGGTGGCTAACTCCCTTTTCCGGATAAGCTTTTTATCAAGTTTCCCGGATAAGCTTCAGAAGAAAGTATCCCGGATAAGTATCCGGAACTTATTCCGGATAAGCCTCAAGTGCCGTTTTTTTCCGGATAAGCATCATATTACTTTTCCCGGATAAGAACCCGAAGAAGATTCCGGATAAGCCTTCACTTGTTATTCAGGATAAGCCTTAGAACTTTATTCCGGATATGTCCCCTATTTGTATTCCGGATAAGCTGCAAAACAATTATTCCGGATAAGCCAATCATTCAGTTTCCCCGGATAAGCCTTAGAATCATTATTCCGGATAAGCCTCTACTTCCTTTTTCCCGGATAAGCACCCGGAGATTATTCCGGATAGTGTTCGGATCAAAAGATTCCGGATAAGCTACTAGTCATTTCTCTGTATAACATTCCGGATAAGGTTAAGTATTTCCAGTTTTTAAATTTTAATTTTTCCCTCCTTTTTACTTAGAATTATTCTAACTTGTCTTGTCTTAGTTTAAATTTTCAAGCTTTCATTTTTATTTGTTTACTCAACGACATTTTCATTTTTAGATTAAAATAGATAATCCAAACCTTTTTTATTTTCCACCAAGAACGACTGAGTCGCACTTTCTACCAATAATCAATTCGAAAAGACTTGGAACGA
Source organism: Glebionis coronaria (assembly GCA_025667525.1). Classification (NCBI taxonomy): domain Eukaryota; kingdom Viridiplantae; phylum Streptophyta; class Magnoliopsida; order Asterales; family Asteraceae; genus Glebionis; species Glebionis coronaria. The sequence goes on from CM046874.1 coordinate 477,269,781, forward strand.
AATTATTTTATACTTGGCTAAAAAACCTGGTATTAAATGGCGCCGCTGCCGGCTCTTTTCGTTAAGATTAACGGTTTTTAGTGAGAGACGCGTTGGATTTTGGGATCCGTTCATCTTTGAACGTTATTTTTCTTGCTTAAAATTTTTAAAAATCCTAAAAAATATAAAATTTTCAAAAATACAAAAAAATAGAAAAACATTAAAAACCAAAAATATTTCTTGTCTATTTTTCTTTTCCTTTTGTTGGTGTGTATGCGTACTCGTGCTCGAAAGAAGAAAGTAGCTCAAGCCGAAGTCATTACTCCACCTATTGTCACCATGGACAATCAACCAATGATCGAGCTTTTGCAATCGCACGTAGAGGGCAACACCGATGCTATTGTCATACCTGAGATTGGAGCCAACAATTTTGAACTCAAATCCGGCTTCATTCAAATGGTCTCTGCTCAACCTTTCTTGGGGCGTTCGCTTGATGATCCTCATGACCATATAAAAAAGTTTCTTCAACTCACTAATACGGTTAAGTATAATGGGGTTTCACAAGAAGTGATTCGCTTGCAACTTTTTCCTTTCTCCTTAGAGGGACAAGCCCGGAATTGGCTTGATAAGGAACCGCCACAAAGTATTCTTACGTGGACGGATTTAGAGACCAAGTTCATTAATTACTTTTTCCCACCCTCACGTACTACTGCTTTGCGGAATGAAATCATTACCTTTGAACAAAAGTACGGTGAGACATTTAGTGAATCTTGGGACCGTTTTAAGGAACTTTTAAGAAAGTGTCCACAACATGGTTTCACAAAAGTACATCAAATTAATACTTTATACAATGGTTTAAGCATGAATGACCAAGATTCACTAAATAGTGCCTCGGGGGTAATATTTTGGTTAAGTCTTCTAATGCCGCATGGGATATTATTGAGAACAAGTCTAGAGTGCAAACCAAGAGTGTTCGGACTAATGTGGCTAGTGCTAGCACTAATGAGAGCGACAACAGAATTGATAAGCTTACTTCGCTTGTTGAATCACTTGCTCTCCAAACCGCTAACAACACCAAAGCTATCAATGCCCAAGTTAACGCTATGAGTCAATCATGTGAAATATGCGGGGGATCTCACACATATACCGATTGTCCTTCGACTCATGACAATCCGGAAAATGTGTATGCCGCCAACGGTAACTATTCCACGGGAGGCTATCAAGCACGTCCTCAAGGTGACCGCAATTTGCTCAGCTATCGCTCAAACAACTTTCTTTCACCACCCGGTTTCCCACCTCAAAACCCAAACAATCTCAATCGCAACAATCAAAACCAAAGAAACCCATATCCACCTCAAAGAAACAATCAAGTTCACCTACCACCCGCTTATCAACCACCTGCCTACCATGCTCTTCCTACAACCCAACCCACCATATTTAATCAAGAGGTTGACACTTACATGAGGACTAATGATGTGATAGTGCAAAATCTTCAGTGGGAAATGGCCAACATGAAAGCAGATATGGTGAAACAAGGAAATGATCTTCGAGCCGATATGCGAAACTCTTTGGCAAGTCAAACGAATGACTTAAGGAACATGATGGCTAGTTTCTTCCCAAGTAATCAAGCCTCTAGTTCGGGTTCTCTTCCGAGTAACACCGTTGCTAATCCAAGAGGGGAGATGAAAGCAATCACCACTCGAAGTGGAAAAAGTTTAAAGGAACCCGAGCTTCCTACACCTACACCAGTGATTGTGACAAAGGAAAACGAGTCTACTTCTCCAATTCCTCCAACTTCTATTTCTCCAATTCCTCCAACTTCTACTTCTCCAATTCCTCCACCTTCTACTTCCACCCCTCCACCACCCAAGAATGTGAGTGAGACTTCCATTCCAAAGCCTTCATCTCAACCCAATATACCTTATCCTTCAAGGTTGAGGAAAGAGAAATTGAAGAACAAGGATGATATTCAGGTTTCTAACTTTCTTAAAATGTTTAAACAACTGAATTTCAATATCTCCTTTGCTGAGGCTCTCGCTCACATGCCCAAATATGCTAAAATGTTTAAACATCTTCTCAGTGATAAAGAGAAACTTCTTGATATTGATCAGACCCAACTTAATGAGAATCTCCCTGCAGTGCTCTTAAGGAAATTACCCACCAAACTTGGTGATCCGGGTCGTTTTCTCATTCCTTGCAACTTCCCCGGGGTAGAGAATTGTATGGCCCTAGCCGATCTAGGTGCTAGTATAAACTTAATGCCTTTAAGCGTTTGGAAACAATTGTCTCTACCTGAGCTAGTCCCCACGCGAATGACATTGGAATTAGCCAACCGTACGGTTGCTTATCCGGTGGGGATAGCCGAAGATGTCTTCGTTGGTGTCGACAAATTCACCTTTCCGGTGGATTTTGTTGTCGTTGACTACGAGATGGATCCCCGTGTTCCATTAATCGTTGGACGTCCATTCTTGAGGACCGGTCGCACTCTCACCGATGTAGCCGCGGGCGAATTAATCATGAGAGTTGGTGACTATAAAATCGTCTTCAACATGGGTAAACTTTCTAAGCAGCCTTCTGAAAACGAGAGTGTTAATTTCATTGACGTTCTTGATGAGGCTTGTGAAGAACATTTCAAATACGCTTGTAAAAGTGGTTCTTCTTCTCTACCCGTTGTTGAGACCGTTGCCTCTATTGCTCCATCACTAACTCCATTTGGAGAAAGTGATTTCATCTTGAAAGAATTTGAAGCAACTTGGGGAGATGTGAACTTGCAATATGACGATTCTCCCTCCAATTGGGATGAAGACATTCGTACCATTGAGAAACTTCTCAATGAGGACCATATTTCTTCACCATCTCCTAAGGATATCTCTATCGATGAACCAAATTTGACTACGCCTTCCATCGAAAATCCTCCGGATTTAGAGCTTAAGGACCTACCGTCTCATCTCGAGTACGTTTTCCTTGAAGACAACAAGAAGTCACCCGTCATCATCGCAAAGGACTTGAAAGAGGAATAAAAATCTCGACTTATTGCCGTGCTGAAGACTCACAAGAAAGCGATTGCTTGGAAAATCTCTGATATTCGTGGAATTGATCCTCACTTTTGCACACATAAAATTCTCATGGAGGACGACTTTAAACCCACTATTCAAAGACAAAGAAAGGTGAATCCTAAGATCCATGACGTTATCAAAAAAGAGGTTATCAAACTTCTTGATGCGGGAATGATCTACCCTATCTCGGATTCACCATGGGTTAGTCCTGTCCATTGTGTGCCTAAGAAAGGCGGAATCACCGTTGTACCCAATGAAAATAACGAATTGATTCCTACTCGTCTCGTTATAGGGTGGAGAGTTTGTATAGACTATCGCAAACTCAATGATGCTACGAGAAAGGATCATTTTCCGCTTCCTTTCATGGACCAAATGCTTGAACGTCTAGCGGGTAATGACTATTACTGCTTTTTAGACGGTTTCTCCGGGTATTTTCAAATTCCGATCGATCCCAAAGACCAAGAGAAAACCACATTCACTTGTCCTTATGGAACATTTGCTTACAAAAGAATGCCTTTCGGCTTATGCAATGCTCCTGGGACATTCCAAAGGTGTATGATGGCTATCTTCCATGACATGGTTGAAGAAACTATGGAAGTCTTCATGGATGATTTCTCGGTCTATGGTGATTCTTTCTCTCATTGCCTTGCCAATTTGGAACGCATGCTTAAGCGGTGTGAAGACAATCACCTTGTTCTAAATTGGGAAAAATGCCACTTTATGGTAAAAGAGGGCATTGTGCTTGGACATAAAATCTCAAAAGCCGGTCTTGAAGTGGACCGTGCTAAAGTGGATGTCATAGCCAAATTACATCCACCTTCAACCGTGAAGGGTGTGAGAAGTTTCCTTGGTCATGCGGGCTTCTATCGTCGATTCATTCAAGATTTTTCTAAAATCACTCGCCCGATGACCCACCTCTTGGAAAAAGATACTCCTTTCATCTTTTCCAAAGAGTATCTTGAATCCTTCCATCTTCTTAAGGATAAGCTAACTAAGGCACCGGTATTGGTTACCCCTAATTGGGAGCTACCTTTTGAATTGATGTGTGATGCTAGCGACTTTGCTATTGGAGCGGTTTTGGGTCAAAGAGTGAACAAACACTTCCAACCAATCCATTATGCTAGCAAGACAATGACGGGGGCTCAATTGCATTATACCACTACCGAAAAAGAGCTTTTAACTGTAGTGTATGCTTTTGAGAAGTTCTGCCCCTATCTTGTTCTTTCCACCACAATCGTGTACACCGATCATTCCGCGTTGAAGTACTTGTTGACTAAGCAAGATTCTAAACCAAGACTTCTTCGTTGGGTTTTGCTTCTTCAAGAATTTAATATTGAAATTCGTGACAAGAAGGGTGCCGAAAACCTAGCCGCGGATCATCTAAGTAGACTTGAGGATCCTTATCAAGGGGATCATCCGAACCAAGAGATCAATGACTCTTTTCCCCTTGAGACCTTAATGTCTATAAATTCCAATCTTGATGAAACCCCGTGGTTTGTGGACATTGCAAACTACTTAGCGGGTGGAATTCTCAAGGAAGGGTTAACGTCCCAACAAAAGAAAAAGTTCTTTAAAGACATTGAACATTATTTTTGGGACGACCCTTACCTTTTCAAACAATGTGCGGATCTTGTCATTCGTCGATGTGTTGATGGGCCGGCAACTTTACAAATCCTTGATGCTTGCCATAAAGGACCCACCGGTGGTCACTTTGGTCCCAATTACACCGCGAATAAAGTTTTCGACTCTGGATTTTATTAGCCCACCATTTATCATGATGCTCATGAAATGGTTAAACGTTGTGATGCTTGCCAACGCCAAGGTAAGATCACACATAAAAATGAGATGCCTCAAAATTTCATACAAGAATGTGAAATCTTTGATGTATGGGGTATCGACTTTATGGGGCCATTTCCATTATTTAAAGGGAACAAGTACATCCTCGTAGCCGTTGACTACGTTTCAAAATGGGTTGAAGCTAAGGCTCTCCCTACGAATGATACGAGAGTGTTTGTGAACTTTTTGAAGCAGCTCTTTGCTCGATTTGGTGTTCCTCGTGCTATAATAAGTAACCGCGGGACTCATTTTTGCAATGATCAATTCGCAAGAGTCATGGCTAAGTATGGTGTCAATCACCGTCTTTCCACCGCTTATCATCCCCAAACTAATGGGCAAGCCGAGATATCTAACCGCAGATTGAAGAGAATTCTGGAGCGTACTGTGGGAGAGCATCGTGCCTCTTGGGCCGATAAATTAGATGACGCTTTGTGGGCTTTCCGTACCGCTTATAAGACCCTAATTTGTTGTACACCTTATCGTCTTGTGTACGGGAAAGCATGCCACCTCCCTATCGAGCTGGAACATAAGGCATACTGGGCCTTGAAGTGGGCTAACTTCGACATCAACAAAGCTGACGATCTTCGGAAGATTCAACTCAACGAGCTCAATGAACTGAGGAATCAAGCTTATGAGAACTCATTAATCTAGAAGGAGAAGACCAAGATCATCCATGATGCAAGGATTAAGAACCGAGAGTTCCATGTTGGTGATCAAGTCTTACTTTTTAACTCTCGGTTGAAGATCTTCTCGGGAAAGCTAAAGAGCCGCTGGTCTGGTCTATTCACCATCGCCAAAGTCTTCCCATATGGCACCATTGAGCTTTCTCAGCCAAATGGGCCCAATTTTAAGGTGAATGGCCAGCGCGTGAAGTTGTACTTTGGGGATGACATCTCTCATGAGATGATTCCATCCCTCACCACGTTTCCCTTGAATTAGTTCTGGGTCGAGTCAGGCTCGTGACTTGGTTAACAAAAACAAGCGCTTCTCGGGAGGCAACCCGTTGATCTATCCTTTATCGTTTTCATAATAAGTGTAGGGGGAGCCCCGTATGTGTTTGTTGTCTTGTTTCTTCTTCTGTGCAGGGATTAAAACTTCAAAGATCCATTCTCGACGACTTTTGACGAACCGTGATCCCGTGTTCCCGTCTTCCCGGTTCTATCCTAAACTGTCGTGATTCAATATTTCATATCTCATATGTTCACATTGAAATCACTATAGTTGTCCTTCCCTTAGCAAGATTTAACCAACGTGCACAATGTCCTAAGTGTAGGGGAGTTTACTCCCACATGCTTAAACATTGAGGACAATGTTTATCTCAAGTGTAGGGGGGACTTCTATCGAAGTAAGTGGCATTTTCCATGAATTTGTCCTCATTTTAACCGGAAAATCTAATTTTTCGACATTTTTCAAAAATTTTAATCTATTTTGGCCTTGTAATTTTTCTTTGCTATCGTTATTTACTTTCCTTGCTAAAATAAAAGTTTAATAAAGTGGTTTTTAATTTTTCAAAGTCGTGAATTTTTTGACTCAACCAAATTTACTTATCTAAGTTTACTCTAGCTAGTATCCTTAACGTATTTAAGTCAAGTTTTGCTAGGATTTTATATAGGGAACTTTAAAACACGAAAGTCTTAACTCTCACGGGGTAAGAACAAGAACTTTTCGCAAGTTCCTATAATTTATCCTAGAGAGTTGTTTATCAAGGGAACTTTAAAATGAGAATTCTAAACTTGAAAAAGTCTAAGAGTTTGCAAGATCTTATAGATAACTCTAAAACCCAAAACTTTGATTTAATTGGCTAAGCATCCACGAGTCTCATTCCTTGAGATTTTAAATTGTGGAGAACGAGAGATGATAGAGTCAATTATAAGTTTGGTATTCTTTCGTGAATTTATGTGAGTTGATTATAAGCTTTTTCTCCCATCGCTTGCTAATAAATTTATCTACAATAAATAAGGTTGTACGATTTGAAAAGTTACTTAGCTTCTAGCACAAGATCGTTTAAAAGTTGCTCGGTATTAATTAGAGTTCATAGCCAAGGCATAACTTATTGAAGCGGGATGCGAAGATTGGCGAGTCTGAAAAGGCCCTAACAAGGCATGAGGGCTACATTTTGTTTCTAAAGATCCAAAAGTGATGTGAAGAATCATTTATCGAAAATCAATATGAAGGATCGAGACACACGACGAAAAGCAAATACTCCCCTAAAGATCATGGAGAAGTCTATCCGAAAAGACCCTAACAAGGTATGAGGATAAATAGATCCAAGACCTAAAAGGAGGCGGATCGTTGTATATCAAAGTCCAAAATAAAGATTGGAGAAAAATGAAGAAGTCGTGGTCCAAATATGAAGAATCTCTTAAAAACTTCAAGTGAAGAAATTCCTATTATGAAGAGAAGACCATTATTTTATGAACGTCTCTCAAGATTTGAAGTATGAAGTCGCTACCAAATATCGGTCCGAGAAAGGTCTCAAATCGTGAAGCGAGTTATGCCAAGATATGAACTTTATGAGGCCCCGAGAAGCAGTTTTAAAAGATTTTGTCCTTTAGCTAACTATTGATTAAATCGTCCCACTTTATTTTCAGCCTAAATAACTTTCTAAATAAGTCAAACAATGCATCCTCATGATCATTCAAGACAAAATTAAAATATAAGACGTACACCTAGGAATAAGGGAGTCTAAGTAAATAATTGGGCCACATGAGTTCTTGTTAGTTTGCTAACTTATAATAACAATGATCTCGTTTTTAAGCTTGGTATGGGGAACATGAAACTTGAGGATGATGAACATTCATGACAACCAAAAACCCAATGTAAGTCTTTGATTTCTTACTTGTTTTGGTCTTTTAGCTTCCTTAGTGTTTAGCATTTAATAAAGGCCACAGTAGGTTATCTATGATGAGAAATGTAATCTGTGCTTTGAAATTAATGCATTGCATGAGGACATTGCAAGGTCAAGTGTAGGGGATTTAGTAAGTGAAAAAACACTTATCCTTTAACCACTTATTTCCAATAATAACAAGATCAAAACGTGTATTTTATGTCGGAAAAGTCGGAATTATGCGTGGTTTGTGTTTTTATCGTGTTTTAGGACCAAAAGATGCAAAAGGAAGAAAACATGGGCTATCACGGGCTTTTATCGAAGAAAAATACTAAAGTCAAAGTCGAAAGATTGAGAATGCAAAAAGAACGGAAGTCCAAGACCTATTCTGAAGATTTATCAAAGGAAGTACTCAAGTCTAATTATAGAAAAAAATTATAAGACAAGTTCAATTTATATCGACAAATCCCGAGACGACGTCGAGAAAGACAAAGAAATTAAATCGAGTCGAGACGAGAAGAAAGAAAGAAGAAAGCTTAAGCACTTAATCTCCCCACCTCCTATAAATACCCTCCTAATATGTCATTAGGAGGGTGTTAGTTTTTAGTTTTTAGTAGTAGTAGTAATTAATTTTTAGTTTTAAGTGTGTTTTAAATTTCATTCTCTCTAGTTTTTCAAGCTTATTAATCTTTACATTAATCTTGTAATCTTTTGATATTAATCTTTAATCAATCAAGCTTATTTTCTTAATTCTCATTCTACCTTTCTTAATATTTTTCTTAATCTTGATAATCATGTAGTTTTATTTTAATTTTGTTGATGGTTTGATTGTGTAGCTTATTTGATTGTGCTTATTAAATTGGTGATCTTAAAAGTTTCTTTATAAAAGTGCTTATTTCTTTAATCTTAATGCTTAATAGTTTTTAAAAAATAAGTTATTTTGTTAAGTTTAATAATTTTATAAAAAGTGCTTTTTGATTTCTAGCTTATTTAGTGTTTTAAAAGTTTCCTTAAAAATCTTTTTGGTTTAGCTTTTGGTAAAGTGCTTGTTGATTTTTGGCTTATTTTTGCTTATTGCTAAGTTTTCTTGTTTCAGAATTTTTCCAAAACCCTTTTATTCGGGATAAGCTCTCAAAGTATATTATTATTCCGGATAAGCTTCATAATAGTTTATTCCGGATAAGCCACTTTATTTTTATTCCGTATAAGCCTCCAGTAGATTATTTCGGATAAGGGTGGCTAACTCCCTTTTCCGGATAAGCTTTTTATCAAGTTTCTCGGATAAGCTTCAGAAGAAAGTATCCCGGATAAGTATCCGAAACTTATTCCGGATAAGCCTCAAGTGCCTTTTTTTTCCGGATAAGCATCATATTACTTTTCCCGGATAAGAACCCGAAGAAGATTCCGGATAAGCCTTCACTTGTTATTCAGGATAAGCCTTAGAACTTTATTCCGGATATGTCCCCTATTTGTATTCCGGATAAGCTGCAAAACAATTATTCCGGATAAGCCAATCATTCAGTTTCCCCGGATAAGCCTTAGAATCATTATTCCGGATAAGCCTCTACTTCCTTTTTCCCGGATAAGCACCCGGAGATTATTCCGGATAGTGTTCGGATCAAAAGATTCCGGATAAGCTACTAGTCATTTCTCCGGATAACATTCCGGATAAGGTTAAGTATTTCCAGTTTTTAAATTTTAATTTTTCCCACCTTTTTACTTAGAATTATCCTAACTTGTCTTGTCTTAGTTTAAATTTTCAAGCTTTCATTTTTATTTGTTTACTCAACGACATTTTCCTTTTTAAATTAAAATAGATAATCCAAACCTTTTTTATTTTCCACCAAGAACGACTGAGTCGCACTTTCTACCAATAATCAATTCGAAAAGACTTGGAACGAAATTATCTTATACTTGGCTAAAAAACCTGGTATTAGAGTTCATAGCCAAGACATAACTTATTGAAGCGGGATGCGAAGATTGGCGAGTCCGAAAAGGCCCTAACAAGGCATGAGGGCTATTTGTTGCTAAATATCCCAAGTGATGTGAAGAATCATTTATCAAAAATCAATATGAAGGATTGAGACACACGATGAAAAGCAAATACTCCCATAAAGATCATGGAGAATCTATCCGAAAAGACCCTAGCAAGGTATGAGGATAAATAGATCCAAGTCCTAAAAGGAGGCGGATCGTTGTATATCAAAATCCCAAATAAAGATTGGAGAAAAATGAAGAAGTCGTGGTCCAAATATGAAGAATCTCTCAAAAAGTTCAAGTGAAGAATTTCCTATTATGAAGAGAAGACCATTATTTCATGAACGTCTCTCAAGATTTGAAGTATGAAGTCAATGCCAAATATCGATCCGAGAAAGGTCTCAAATCGTGAAGCGAGTTATGCCAAGAAATGAACTTTATGAGGTCCCGAGAAGCAATTTTAAAAGATTTTGTCCTTTAGCTAACTATTGATTAAATCGTCCTACTTTATTTTCGGCCTAAATAACCATCGAAATAAGTCAACAATGCATCCTCGTGATCATTCAAGACAACAATAAAATATAAGAGATACACCTAGGAATAAGGGAGTCTAAGTGAATAATTGGGCCACATGAGTTTGTGTTAGTTTGCTAACTTATAATAACAATGATCTCGTTTTTAAGCTTGGTATAGGGAACGTGAAACTTGCGGGTGATAAACATTCATGACATTCCAAAACCCTAAGGTAAGTCTTTGATCTTTTTACTTGTCTTGTGTTTAATAAAGGCCAAGGTGGGTTAATTATGATGAGAAATGTAATCTGTGCTTTGAAATTAATGCATTGCATGAGTGCATTGCAATGGTCAAGTGTAGGGGATTTGGTAGGTGTGAAAATACCCATCCTTTTACCACTTAATTATAATAATAACCAAGCAAAAACGTGTATTTTATGTCGTAAATGTCAGAATTATGCGTGGTTTGTTTTTTTGTTGTGATTTAGGATCAAAAAGTGAAAAGGGTAGAAAACACGATCTTTTACGGGCTTTTATCGAAGAAAACGAGAAAAGACGAAGTCAAAAGATCGAGAGTGCAAAAAGAACGGAAGTCCAAGGCCTATTCTGAAGATTTATCGAAGAAAAAGTCTAAAGACGGAAGTTTAATGAAGTCGAAGAACCAAGTCTATTTAAAGAAGAAAATTATAAGACGAGTTCAATTTTTATCGACAAATCCCGAGACGACGTCGAGAAAGACAAAGAATTTAAATCGAGTCGAGACGAGAAGAAAGAAAGAAGAAAGCCCCAACACATTTTACTCCTCCTATATAAACCCTCTTAATATGTCATTAGGAGATGTTAGTCATTTTAGGAGTAGATTACTTTAGGAGTAGGAGTAGGATTACTTTCTCTCTCTAGATTTATTTCATCTTCATAAGCTTTTCTTTCAAGTTTTCTTAATCTTTAATCTTTAATCTTGTACTTTTAAATCTTTAATCTTCATCTTATTTCAAGCTTTTTACAATCATTCTCATTCTACCTTTCTTTATTTTTAATCTTGTCTAATTTTGATAATCATGTAGTTTGTTAATCATGTTATTTGATTTATTGATGTTTGTGTTTGATTGTGCTTATTGATCTTTTAGTGTTTGATTTTTATAGCTTAAAGTGTTTTAGTGCTTATTGTGTTAATTTTCTTATTTTTAATTAAGTGCTTTTTAGTTAATTTTTATAAAAAGTTGATTTTAAATATTTTGATTATTTAGTGTTTTTAAAAGTTTTTAAATTTTGGCTTATTTGCTTTTTCTTATAGTTGATTTGGTTAAGTTTTTAGATAAATAAGTTGATTTGGTAGATTAATAATTTTATAAAAAGTTGATTTTTAATATTTAGTTTATTTTGTGTTTTTAAAGTTTTTTAAATTGTGGCTTATTTAGTTTTTCTTAAAATCTTTTTGGTTAAAGTTTTGATAAAGTTCTTATTTGGTCTTTGCTTATTTACATTTCATCTGATTAGGGTTTTACTTTCCGACCCTTATTCCGATTGCCATCATCGGAAAGGGGTTTGTGTATTCCGATACTTTTCTTATATAAACATTCCGATAGTTTTGCAATTCAATATTTCGACACATGTTTTACTCATATATTCCGACAATTTTCTTATATAAACATTTCGACAGAACTACAAACATTCCAACATTCCGATAGAATGTCATGCATGCCTGCATGCTTAACTTGTTTTGGCGCCATTTTGAGCTAGTAGCTTGCTTGTTTGAGCTACTAGCTTGCTAGCTTGTTTAGTTATTAATATTGTTTCGTAATCGTTTAGTTTAATCTGAAAGTTGTTCCGATTTTAATTTTGAAAGTCACGTATTTTTAGTTGAATTTTTTTATCAATTTTTAGTATTAGTATTTTTTTGAAAAGTTTAAGTTTTATCTTTTATTTAGTACCCGCTTTAGCTTTTACCTCGTTTAGTTTTAAAGTACCCTCTTAGTTTTATTTTCTCATTTTTCATTAGGTTAATTTTATTTTTGAGTCGAAAGTTAATTTCTTCGTTTAGTTTTATTTTTATTAATTGTTTTGCTTTAATTTAAATTTTATTATTTATATTGTTTCGTTATTATTAGTTAATTGTTTTTAGCTTATTTTTATTACTATTCACATTTACCTTTTACTTAGAAATAGATAACCAAACTTCCCTTTTTCTTAACCTAAAACAATTGAGCTCCACTTTGAACCGTGATCAATTCGTTAAGACACCGAGAATAACGAACTTTTAACTAGCAAAATCTCTTGTATTAAAGGGTAATAAGGGCAAACAAGTTGCGACTTATTCGAAACCCAAGCAGAACTTTGTCAAGAAGAGTCAATCTCAAAAGTATGAGACTTGTCACCATTGCAAGGCAAGTGGTCACTGGAAGAGGAATTGCCCTCTTTACCTTGAAGAATTGCGAGAAATAAAGAAGAAGTCTGAGCAGAGCGTTGCAGCTTCAGGTACTTTATTTATGATTGAATTGTTCAATTTAACATACAAAATAAATTCCTGGGTATATGATACGGGATGTGGTATTAACATTTGTAATACGCTCTAGGGATATAATCTAGAAAAGAAGCTTTCCTATGGGGAACAATACCTGCAAGTGGGCAATGGCGCATAAGCAGCGGTTGAAGCTATAGGAACTTTTGATCTAGTTTTACCTTCGGGTATAGTACTGAGATTAAATGATTGTCATTATGCACCTATAATTGTTAGGGGTGTTATTTCCTTTTCTTGTTTGTTAAATAATGGATTCATTCACACGATTGATAATAATAGAATTTATGTTTGGAAAAATGGTATTTTCTATTTTAATGCAGTTTCTGTGTATGGTGTATTTGAAATAGACATGCATGATAATGAATCCAAGAACAATAAATCTGTATTTAGCATGAGTAAGAAGAGAAAGTTTGACAAGAACTCTTCTTATCTTTGGCATTATAGACTTGCCCATATTGGGAAGACTCGTATACAAAATCTTCAATGTGAAGGTCTTTTGGAAAATATCAATGATGAATCATTTGATAAATGTGAGTCTTGTATCTGTGGAAAGATGAACAAGAAACCTTTTAATAGCAATATTGAAAGGGCTACTGATCTACTTAGACTTATACATACTGATGTGTGTGGACCACTTAGACATACATCAAGGAAAGGTGCTAGCTACTTCTTAACATTTACGGATGATTATAGCCATTATGCTTATGTTTATCTACTTAAGCATAAACATGAGGTATTTGAAACATTCAGAGTGTTTAAAGCAGAAGTAGAACTACAATTAGGGAAGAAGATTAAAGCTCTCCGTTCTGATAGAGGTGGTGAATATTTAAGTCAAAAGTTTATAGATTATCTAAGTGGGAATGGAATTGTGCAGCATCTTACTTCACCCTATACTCCACAACAAAATGGTGTATACGAAACGAGAAATCATACATTATTGGATATGGTCTGATCTATGTTTAATCTTACAACTTTACCTTTATTCTTTTGGGATTATGCTCTAGAATCTGATGTTCGCATTTTGAATATGGTTCCCACAAAGAAGTTCGATAAGACACCATATGAACTATGACATGGCAAGAAGCCATATTTGTCTTATTTAAAGGTCTGGGATTACGAGGCGTATGTGAAACGTGACTCGGGTGACAAACTCCAACAACGATATGTAAAATGTATCTTTGTAGGATACCCTAAGGAATCTATGCGTTACTACTTTTATTATCCACCTGAGAATAAAGTAAGTGTTGCTAGGTATGGAGACTTCCTTGAATCTGATCATGTAAATCAAGAATTCAGTGAGAGAAACTATGATCTTGAGGAGAGTCATATAGATACATTACCTTCTGAAAACACTAGCGATGTAATTCCTATAGAACCAGAAAGTCTGGCGGTTCCACCAGAATTAGTTCCTCTGCGTAGATCTGCAAGGATAAAAAACACAAATAGCAATATGTAGTGATGAGATGGCATTTATACATGATCTCATCGTTCTTTTTGTTCTTTAAAATGCATAAAATGTCATAAAATACCATATTATGTGCTTGTATTTGTTACTTTTGTAGAATCATAGTTTCTTAGGATTGTGCAAGTGTTTGTATTTATCCAAAGAGAGGGATGGAGAAGAAGAACTTAGAGAGAAAGCTAGAGAAAGAAAAATGAGAGAAGGAGAGAAATGAAAGATTAGATTAACGAAAAGGGTGAAATGAACAATGACCAATCCCTCCTAACATGCTAGGAGGGGGTATATATAGCCCACCCTACATGTGGGCTATATGGGCTATATGTTTATATATTGGATCACGATCCCAATACTTGAATATATCGTTGGAGTGACCGATCCTTTCTAAATACGTAAAAATGTATTTCCAACAATCTTCCCCTAAGGGAGGTCACTCCAAGTTACAATGTCCTAAATAGTCTATAGCTCGTGATCTATGCTAACAATGATGTGACCGAGACTTTCTTTGGAAAAATGTATTTCCAACAATCTCCCCCTAAGGGAGGTCACACCATTTTACAAAATCTTAAACCTAGCATACTATGCTTGAGTATTCGATCTTGTTCTTGTGAATATGCAGATGAGATCTTTGACTTTAGTCTTGAGCATGTTTCCTTGCCTTGACCTTGTGCATTCATCACTTGTGAAATTTGCCTCCTCGTGACTTCATGTTCCACATACTTATACTTTTATAAATTCTTGAAAGTTTCAGAGTTTGATATAGCGGAAGACTTGACTTTTAGACTTTCTTGAATTTGTTGAAGTATTAAGTACATACAGTATAAGCATGTGTTGACGACTTCTTCTGGATTGTACACCACAATGCCACCTTCTTGTTACGCTGCATAAGACAGTTAGCAACAAAACATATACACGGATGAAATGACCTTGAACATTTCATTCTAATTCGGTAGCATTTTACCTCCGGTCGGTGAAGACCGTTGGACGATATTAAATATCGTACTTGTGGCAGGTAGTTTCAATTAAGAACCTCCTTGACAAGATTTCGCAGGTAAAGCTATTCTCTTTACTCGACCGTCCAAAGCTGACTGCGAACGTAAAGAGTGAATCATTTGGATAGAATTATCCACATGATTGAAGCCGTCAATTCATGTTCCTGGAACAAGTGAAATTCATTAAAGAACCGCACCATCGTTGCTTTCCAGTTTTCACGAGCTTGATTCGTATAGAATCTTGCAAGTTACCTACCAAGTGTTGTTTGAGGTTAACACTAGAAGGATTTCCACTCATCACTGTGAACACTAAGGTATCACTCTGAGTGTTCTGGCAAGATCACTAAGATATTGCGAAGAGGCCTGGAACGTGTTTAAATTCATTTAAGAATTAAACCACTGTTGATTTCCTGTTATCAGAAGCTTGATTCATAAAGAATCGCACAAGTCACCTACCATGAGATTTTTGATATTCGCTCAAGAAGGATTTCCATCTTTATTGTAAATACTTTCGTATTACTCGGATGTTCATGCAAGATCATCAAGATTTTGCGTAGGACTCTTAAGATATTTCTTACTTTTCACAGTGTGTGAAGAAGCAAGGAATTATGAAACTGTGTCCTAATGAGATTATTGATGATCTCAAATGGCTCTAGACTCGATCGTGCATGTTGGATTTTTAGTGATCGGAGGCTGGAGAGGAGTGCCACCATTTCAATACCAATTTATTCGGAGTGAATAAATCAATAGATAACGCGTTGTCTCCGTGTGATTAAAACAAATATCTTTTGAGAGATATCTAAGTTAGTTGGGATGGGTTGTGCATTGCATCACTGGGTCCATGATGTCTATCTTCAATATCAAGAATCATTTAAAATGATCTCAATAACATATGTATTGACCCGGTTTCTACCTAAGGTTGTAAGGAGGGCTTCTTTCTTTACACCCTCTATCTTTATAATTCTTTTTCATTCTTCAACCCCTTCAATGCTTACCAATACGTCATAACTAGCACCTTGTTGTGATTGTTCAAGTGCTAACTTAAGTACTTGGTCGACATTCAGCTACCTTCACAATCTTTCTCCATCTTTCCTAAGGACTACTATTTCTAGCTATGGAATGTCCTTGGGAAGATTCCTCATTGGACTTTAACCTATCCTACCATCCTTATGTCACCACAATCTTCACCGTCGTGAATAGGGATGTTTTAGGTAAGTGTATGTCACCATGAAATCCATTTTGATATCCAAATTCATTTTGCTCCCCCTTAACATATGTCACGATATCCGAATACATTTCGTACATGTCGGGATGAGCTATCACGTTAAGTCAAACCATTTGTAAATCACATTCCCCCCCCCCCATATTAAAAATGTTAACCCAATCGATATTTTTAATATCAATTGATTTAATAGCATTTTAAGAAAATTTGGGAAGAAAATTGCAAATCTAATTATCTTCATGATTTTCACAAGCTCCTCCTCAAATTAATGAGGGTGTACTTGAAACGTAAGATGAATACCTTTTAAACACAAGTGTAAGGTATTTATCACGTGCAAACATCATATATAATAATGTATTCACAAGATTAGAAATTTACGAGGTTTGACCGAAATGATGGAGAACATCATATGATAGAATCACATGGTTATTGTTCACGAATGTTGTTCGCCTCGTCACGTCTGAAGTTATCTCTTGACACCATGTGTACGATTGATATCGTTGTCTTGACACCAATTTGTGAACTTGGAACTTTTGGCATCAAAGATTCTGAATGCTGGACAATTGCTCCCCCTCAATTGTTGACCCGTGTTCTATTGAAAGAGTTGTAGTCGTCGTTTGAGTAGTCACATCTTCGAGTATGTAGATATCAATTGTAAATTGCTGCGGATTGTGGAGATGATAACTTCATAAAAACAAGATTTCTCTTGTTTTAACAAATAAATGTACTGACACATACATATATTCGTGTTAGATTGTGTTATTACGTAAACACAATCCCATAAATGGTTATAAAGTAAACCATGCCAGAGAAAATTAATTCCCGTTGTTGAGTCAAAGCTTTCCAGTGAAGTGCTTGACATTAATATGAATAGCAGGTTACTATCAAAAATAATAGCAAGCCATTTTGAGCATGTTTTAAAATATTTGAACTTCTGCTCGAACTTTATTTACAACCCCGTGTCATTATTGAATGACATTTCTAGTATCGTAAATTTTATCGATTCCAGAAGACATGCTCTTTTTGTCAAAACATTTTTTTGAACACACAATTTTGAAAGATTTAGAAAAACCTTTTGAGAAATTCTCGAAAAATTATGTTTAATGTTTTGAAAACCAATTACTTGAGCTTAAGATGTTGAATATCTTACAAAACGAGCTCAAGTCCGAGTAGTTGTAAGCTTCCTGTTGCGAGGATAAGTCTATCATCGGCGATAAACTTTCCTTTTGTTTGAAGAACGAGTCCTAAGTTGACATTTACTTAGAAGTCGTTTTCATGAGTTGGAAAAACTTTTGAATGTTTTAACAGAAAGCTCATGACTGAGAAAGATGAATTTCTCGTTAAGAAGAAAAGTTCTCTTATTTAAACGATACACTTTCCTTTATGAGCTTAAAACTTGGAATGTTTTAATACAAGCTCATGACCGAGAAAAATGAATTTCCCGTTATGAGGATAAGATCAAAAAAGATAAGCTTTCCTAAAATTGAAGTCCGAGTTACAGTATGATATTTAATTGTAAGTCATTGTGCATGAGCTTAAAAACTTTGAATTTTTTTAATATTAGCTCATGCCCGAGAAAAATTAATTTCTCGTTTGTGAGGATAAGTTTATCATCGACGATAAACTTTCCTTTCTTTGAAGTCCGGGGCATAATCTGAAATGTGATTATACGCCATATACACGAGCTTAAAACTTTTGAATAGTTTTAAAGTAAGCTCGTGTCCGAGAAAATTTAATTTCTCGTTAATGAGGATAAGTTTATCATTGACGATAAACTTTCCTTTATTTGAAGTACGGGTCATCGTTCGAAAATGTACACGAGCTTAAAACCTTTGAATAGTTTTAGTGTAAGCTCGTGTCCGAGAAAACTTAATTTCTCGTTTTGAGGGTAAGTTATCGTTGACGAGGTAAACTTCCCTTTCTTTGAAGTTCGGGTCACAGACTCTGATTTGACTATAAGCCTTATACATGAGCTTAAAATCGTAGAATAGTTTTAATGTATGCTCGTGTCCGAGAAAATTTAATTTCTCGTTTTGAGGGTAAGTTATCGTTGACGAGATAAACTTACCTTTCTTTGATGTTCGGGTCACAGACTGTGATTTGAATGCGAACCTTATACCCGAGCTTAACCGCAAATCCCCTGAGACATTTGTTTCTTAGATATCAGCTTCTTCAGCAACCAAACTCTGGGAGTGTCCTTAATTGAATGGTATTCAACGATTGGAACGCTGTGTTCTTGTTAAACGTTAACTTTGGTACCTGCATTCTCATTAGAAAGTTAGATGCTTTTATGTGGGTTAGCGATGTCTATTTTAGAACCATGCGGGTTTCACAGTTGGCCTTACTTGTGCCAGAGGTGACCTAAGGAGATGATTCACTTGTCTTAGTTGGCAAACGTATCCTTTTATAGAAAACCTTAAGTTCAGGCTTAAGTGATGTATCATCCTTTTCAATTTCCTCCCTAGTAGTCTTAGTAGAATCGGAGACTATCCCAGTTAAAGGGCACTCGTTTCCTACAAGAGTGAAAGTTCTACCAGTGGGGCGCCACATTTTACGAATGGGTTTGATTTTAGCAACCCACTGGGATTTAAGTCTAGCACGGGAGTTCACCTCATTAAGTAATTTCTTGATACAAGAATCATGATTGGCTTTAAAGACACATTTCCTACATGTTATACAAGTAGCATATTTAATATCCGAGTAAGATCTAGAATTCTTAGATGATTGATTGATGCTCCTAGGATATGAGATGCTACGGTTAGCAGTGTTGGGTAATCTAGAAGGCATCTCATTAGGTTTAAAATTCCTATCTCTTACATGTGTCTTTTGAATAGCTTCCCTTAGACCAAATTTATGGCGAACGTCATTTGAACTAGTTCGAGACGTGTTCTTTGGACTATGTCTAGGGAGACTAGAGGCAATCATGTGATTAGGTCTTGCAGAAGCTGTTTTAGTCACATTGGGCCTAGATGGTGGAGTGGCTGGTCTAGAAAGATGAACCATATCAACATGAGAGGCAAACCGCGGTCTCGAGGATTGTGGTCACTCGGATCTAAATGAAGTCGGTTGTCTAACGGACTAATTTGTAGGCGGTTTCCCAAAGATTGATGGTTTTTCAAGCTTATTGTCCACACTAGTACCTTTAGTTTTCCTCAATTCGTTTTTCAACGCAGCTATAACAAAGACCTTTTCCTGTACTTGAGCCTTTAAAGTCTCATTTTCTTTGAGAAATTCATCTTGGGATGCCAATTTAGATTCAAGCAACTTAATTTGTTTCAAAAGATTATCCTTTTCAGCTTTAGAATCTAGAACTGTTTGATCTAATTTTCGTTCAAGAACAACGTTTGACTTTTTAAGTTTTTCAAAATACTTTTCAAATTTGTCTGTTTTCTTTGAAAATTCAATTTTGGCATCCTCAAGCTCTTTGGATTGCTGAGCTAAAATCGTTTCAAGCTCTTCAGTCCTAGAAACAAAATTGGTTAATAAAGCAGTCGTAAAACGATTAGCAGGATCGTTAATTAGCGCATTCATTTCAGACAACATATGAAGAATATTATCTGTACCTGACATGCTACTTGGTTCCTGTTTTCTTCCTGATTCTATTCTCTTGTGACTGCTTCTTGTATCGTCTTGTAATATATGTAATTCTCCCTCTTGAAAAGTCGAATTCAAAGATTCCATTGAATTCTGATGTAAGATAATTGTGGTTGTGATGGTTTTCGAAATTTTACAAATCGTGAAGAAATCGTGAAGTCGAATTTGCGAGATTTTACACACCAACCAATTAATAAACCGTAAAACTTCGTCACAATCCTCGTTTGATGATATAAGTTTCTTTTCTCGGCTCAATAATTTCTTGATGAAAATACAACCCCGATATTAATAAACTAAACAACTTGATATCCTTTCAACCTACTACCA
Source organism: Glebionis coronaria (assembly GCA_025667525.1). Taxonomy (NCBI): domain Eukaryota; kingdom Viridiplantae; phylum Streptophyta; class Magnoliopsida; order Asterales; family Asteraceae; genus Glebionis; species Glebionis coronaria. The sequence goes on from CM046874.1 coordinate 477,290,080, forward strand.
CAAAAAACACTTTTGGTTAATATAGTGCTCGGCCCGTCAACCAATTTAACTAAATTACTTTGACACGACCCGATTTAACTTAGCCAACAACTTACGTGGCCGATTATAATAACTTAGCCAAAAACGTGAATAACTTAGCCAAAAACGTGACCGTCTAGTCGAGATAATATCAAAAAACAAACGGATGATATTAAATAAGTGGGAAGTGAATAACGTTGGTTCCTCCGTCTCAACACAATATATAACCACAACTTGCACGTGGCTTCCCAAATAATAAACACACTTCCAATTTACCAATTAATAAACACAAGATATCCCAATATCCAATGACACTTCTTGTAACCTCCGTCTATCTTCTTTATATAAATTTATATCCCCCAAACAATATTCTTGTTTTCTCCGTAACACTTTATATACTCCAAAAACTCATCTAATCCCATTCGCCTCCTTCACTTCTCATCTTATCACAGTCACCAAACCATATCTTCATCACATAAAAACATATTTTGTCAAATCTCAGCCAAATCTCATCTATCTTAACTCAACGTAATCGTCCTCTCTTCTTAATTGAATCCAAATTTCATATCCATTCACATGTCTGATTCTTCGACCCCCATCGACATATCCATACAAGAGCACCAATTAATCTCAAACAAGACTTCATAAGCAAAAAAAAAACGAATGATATCCACAAAAATGACTTCAAGATCTTTATGACAAGATCTCGGGTAGGTTTTAATTTTCGCTATGTATTTTGTCACTTTGTGTCATTGATCAATGAAAGTTTTTAACTGAGATCTTGATTTGTATGGGTTGTTGATTTCAAAAAGGTGTCGAGTGTTGATTGTTGTCAGTAGAATCAGGTGTGTGTCTCGAGTCTGTTGGGGTTGAGAGACTGTGTCGAGTTTCGAGTCTTTTTGGAGATCGAGTCGTGCGAGTGTTGTGTGAGTCTGGTTAAGGTTTTTGGTATCAAGAGCTATGGGGTGATTTAAGGTAAGGATTGTGTTGCTTTTTTAGTTTTTGAATCAATTAGTGATCTTTAGAAAAAATCAATCTTGAATCTTGTTGTTTTTGGTGTTTTTGTTATTGGGATTGATTGATAAGGATTGGGTTTAGCTTATTTTGGTAAAAATCATAAAACTTTTTGTGGTTTTGGATCAAAAATCGGGGTTAAAAGCTTCTTTTTAAGTCTCGGAAACATTTTTTCCAGAATTTTCCGAATAGGGATTCCGAATAGAAGTTTTTTCAGTATAGAAGGTTTATTCCGAATAGGGATTCCGAATAGGAGAAATATTCAGAATAGAAGAAGTTTCCGCATAGACTTTCCGAATAGAAGAAATCTTTCCGAATAGCAGAAATCTTTCCGAATAGCAGAAATCTTTCCGAATAGCAAAAAACTTTCCGAATAGCCTATAATTTTCCGAATAGCCAGATTTTTCCGAATAGCCAAAATTTTTCCGCATAGGAGAAATATTCCGAATATCTTTCCGAATTGCCCATCATTCCGAATAGGAGATATTTTCCGAATAAGCCAAATTGCCAGATATTCCGAATTGAAGAAATATTCCGAATAGGAGGTTTTTCCGCATAAGGGTTATTCAGCATAGAGTTTATTCCGAATAGGGTATTTTCAGCATAGGATTATTCCGAATTGGTGTTATTCCGAATAGGGTTTATTTTAATTTTGGGTTATTCCGTATAAGCAAGTTCAAGGGGTATTTGAGTTTTTTCGACGATCTTTAGTGGATTTAATCTTGAGTTCAACCAACACAACACAAATTCTCAACCTTTCTTCACTGCTCGATCAACCGATAATCTTTGAGTCTGTTAAGTGTTCACAATGAATCCAAGTTCATTAATGCCTCAGATGACATCTCTTACGGATATCTCGATCATAACGGGGACTGATAGTCGTCCACCGATGCTTATTAAAGAGGTGTTTGAAGCATGGCAGGGCCGTATGATGCAATACTTGAAGGGCAAACCAACATACGGAAGGCTTATGGTCAAATCGATTTTGAATGGTCCACTCGACTATGGTACCATTGTGGCAAATAACGTGTCTCGACCAAGAGAATATGAAGAACTCACACCGGCACAACAACTCATTGCTGATGCTGATGAAAAGGCTCTACAGACACTTCTCCAAGCTCTTCCGCATGATATTTATCGTATGGTTAGTCAATATACGGTTGCCAAAGATTTGTGGGAACGTCTAAAGGTGTTGTTACAAGGCACGTCTCTCACAAAACAGGAAAGGGAGTGTCAGCTGTATGATCTGTTTGATAGATTCACGTACAGCCCAGGGGAAACACTACACGATTATTACTTCAGATTCACCACTCTAATGAATGATCTGAATGTATACAATCTGGTGATTGCTCCATTCCAGGTTAACACCAAGTTCTTGAATACTTTACCTCAAGCTGAATGGGGTGAGTATATTACCGATGTGAAGTTAACCCGGGATTTGCATAAGTGCAACTTAGATCAAATCTATGCTTTTCTTCAGCAGCATGAGAAGCATGTGATTATGCACCGTTCTCCTCGCGGTATGTACCCAGATTCCTTAGCTTTGATGGCGAATCAACCAAGCTTGTCACACAACAACACACCTTATATCTTGGGACATCAAGCCTATCATCCATCACCTTATATGACACCAACCTTCCCACAATACTCGATTCTACCGCAACCTCCCACCTCACATCAGCAACAATATCGGTTCAATGCACCTTCACCACAGTATGCTTCACAACTTCATCCAGCAAATGTTGCACCTTATGCTCAGCCTTCATATTCTTCTTATCAAGAGAATGCAGCATATCCAACAAGCTACCCTGATCAAATGAGTATTCCTTCTACTGATTATGCAGCTCATCCAGATCAAGCACTGTATTGTGATGATGAGGAAGTCCCCGTTCCTGTTTTCCAACAAGGAGCTGACCCAGTTGAAATGCTAACTACTATGTCTGCTTATCTCACACGAACCTTAAGCAAACGAGGATACAGAGGATCAACTCCTACCAACAATCAGTTGAGGAATTCATCCAATTCTCGCCAACAAGCTACTATTGAGAATGGCAGGGTCATGGTTCAGCCAATTCAACCATATCAGGGGAGATCTTCCACTTCAACCAATGCTCGTACGATTAATCCTGCTCCTGCTCCAATGGTTAACAATCCTCCACGGGCTAATACAGGCAAGTTGAGAATGATTACATGCTACAACTGCAAGGAAGAGGGTCATATGTCCAGGGATTGTAAGAAACCCAAGAGGAGAAGGGATGGACAGTGGTTTGCAGAAAAGATCTATCTGGTAAATGCTCAGGCGCAAGGAAGGGAACTTGATGAAGAGGAGCTTGCATTTCTTGCTGACCCAGGGATTGCTGAACAAGACGTTGTCACTACGCAGAATGCAGCTTACCAAGTCGATGATCTTGATGCGTATGACTCCGACTGTGATGACTTTCAATCTGCAAAGGCTGCTCTCATGGCAACTATCTCCAGCTTAGGGCCAGAAAAGAGATCTGAGGTACTTATTAATACCACCGATAATACCACTGATGCTAGTATTCAACCACATCAAGTTGTGCAAGAGAGTGCTGATTCGAATGAATCTTCGGTGGTGAGTCCTTCAAACGAGGAGACAAACAATGATAGCAATATCAATGTGAGTCCCCAGACTTTGAGTGAATCACAACCGGGACCCAGTTCGCATACGCCTACTCCTGCTCAACAAGATTTGGTCATGGTTCCTGCTACATTACTTAGCCAAATGAATGCTGCACTCTTAGAAACCTTAGCTAAGAATAAGAATTTGTCTGATGAGCTTGCCTTAAGCAATGAGAAAGTTCAAACCTTGGAATTAGTGCCCTCGTCTAGTGTTCTAACTAATCTCGAATATGATCACTTTAGAAACAAACAAATGGGTCACTTGCAAGAAATAGAAAACTTAAGAGCAAATCTGTCTAATGAACTTCAAGAAAAAGAGTTAGTGGTCACTAATTTTGAAAAACTTCAAACGGATTACGAATCACTAGAGTCTAAGAAGAATGAAATGGAGATTAATGCCACTAATAAGATTAGAAGTCTAGATTACTTGCTGTTAAGACAATACGCTGCTTCACAACTAGTTCACTTATTTGATGCTTCATTTAGAGAATTTAACTTATCACGTCAAAAAGGCCTTCCCCCTAATCCACGGTATGCAAAACAAGCTTTAAGACATAGTCCTAGACTTTATAATGCAACTCTATTAGGATTGGCTTTAGACCCGATTGTTTTTCCCAATGATCAAACAAGTAAGGATCTAGTTGATGAGGATCGGTCATACAATTCTGCAAAATATCCCGAGTGTGATTATTTTAAATTGAAAAAGGAGCTTGCAAAAACCGATTTTAGAATTCGATTCCATATGGACAAAGATCTCATAACAGCACCAACCTACATATTAGCTGAAGAAAACCCTAGTACGTTTCCTACACTTGTCAATATGGAAGGTCGTAAGGAAATTCCAAAGGATCTTCCACCGGTTAGCACTGTATGGTTAAACTTGCAAGAGATTAATCAATACTTTACTAATTTTGACAAGGTCATTTTGGAACGTACGACTTCAAATGGCCTAAACGCCGGAGAATGGGCTTTCGAACATATGAACGAGGTGTTTAAAACTGAGATCAATCCGTTTGTCGAAAGTTTAAAAGGAATTTTTGCATCTCTTAAGGAAAATCTTGTTTTTGAAATTGGTGAAGTTCAAAAAGTGTTTTACGAAATGGACACCGCTTACGAACTGCAACTAGTTGAAAAAGAAAAGATTTTAACCGAATATGACCGATTCTTGTCTGCCGTAATCTCGTGTGATGTGCTTACTACTGTAAATGTTAACTATTCGAATGAGCTTACATCCGCTATGATTAATCGTGATGCTGTGAATATTTGTAATGATATTTGTGATGATGTTTGTGATATCTCTGTAAATGTTGCTGATACTGTAAATGAGGTAGAAAATCAGTCTTGTCACGAATCTAACGCTGAGTTTTTAAAGCTACAAGATTCTTACAATTTACTTTCAAAACGCTTTAATCAACTAGAACAACATTGTATATCTTTAGAATTAAAACAACAAACTCAAAATGAGAATCTTTTGATATCAAATGTTTGTGAAAACGGTGTTGAGAATAGTGACAAGATGATTGCAATTGTTAAGACATTAGAGGAAGAGATAATGAGATTGAAGAGAGATATGTCATCAAATGAAACACTCAAAATGGAACTAGCGGCTGCAGAGTCTAAAAACCAAGTCTTAGAAATTAGACTTTCGTCTGTTCTAGGGGAGATGGATCGGACAAGACAGGGATTATCCGCTCTTTATGGTTCACTAGAAGAACGCTTCGCTTTTAATGCGGCACAGCAACAATCTTTTGTTGAACAACTGAACCAAAAGTGCGAGGAAATCTCTGATTTGAACATCCTGCTCATAGACAAAAATATGGTTTTGGCTGAGTTAAAGGAGACACTTCTTCTCACCCGACAAGAAGTTGTTGATAACTTAGCTACCGACTCTGCACCGTCCACTAGTGCTCCAACAACCAAGTCAGTAGTGCTTTACAAGAATCCGCTTCACAAGAGAAACCCGGTTACCTATGATGATTATATGAGGAATGCCATTAAGCATGTCGATCTTCTTAGGGATATTATAGACGATCTTTATGCCTTAGATCCCTCAAGTAGCGACTATTATTCGGCTCATGAATATGTTAAGCGAGTTCAATATTGCCTAGCATATTTGCAATATATAGGTACACCAGGTTCTGCACTACTTAATAATAGGCCCATTGCTGTCACTCCATTTAATAAGACTCCAGGAGCGAAACCGTCATTGGCACAATCAAGTAAGGCACATTTAAAATCTGTTGCTAATATTCCCACTTTGCCTTCTACAGGATTAAAAGAGACTACTAAGGCTAAAGGATCGCCACTCAAGAAAGCTAAGATCAAGCCCTCCACTAGTAGTGCCACAAAGAAGAAAGTAGAAGTCCACAATAGGAATGCTAGTCCAGTTTTAAATAAAACGAATCATGTTAAGACTAAAAGCTCTGCGCCTGTGCAGCAGCCTAAACCATTCGTGAATTCTGATTTAAATTGTTGGAATTGTAATGAATGTATGTTTTCCCAGCGTCATGATTTGTTTCTGATTGATCACGTTAATGAAATGAATGCTATTAAGAATGGTCTTGAATGGAAGCCAACGGGTAGAACTCGTGCCCAAGTTGGCTGGCAATGGCGTCCCACTGGTAGGACCTTTACACTAGATGGTAAAATGTGCCCTTTAACTAGGAATGCATCCATTGAGGTTAGGTCTGAGCGTCCTTTAGTTAGGAACACTCGCACTCAAGTATGGAAACAGCGCCCTTTAATTAGGTCTGCCCCCACTATAGTGCCTATCAGTGTAGAAATACCTCAGGATTTGAGCCAACTAGAATCTACACCACCTATTAAGAAAAAGAAGGCTAGGAAATCTAAGAAACCTAGAGTTAGCAAATCTAAGATTATTAAATCTGTACCTGCTAATAACAAGGAACACTCAGATTCCGATACCTCTACATTGTCTTTGTGTGGTGATATTTTCAGGTGGTCCAAATCATCCTGTGGTATTTGGACTCCGATTGTTCAAAACATATGACCGGAAATCGCTCGATGCTCCGAAATTTCGTCAGCAAGTTTCTTGGTACGGTTAAATTCGGGAATGATCATATAGCAAAGATTATGGGGTATGGTGAATATCAGATTGGAAACGTGACGATTTCTAGGGTATACTATGTGGAAGGTCTTGGTCATAACTTATTCTCAGTAGGACAGTTTTGTGATTCCAACCTTGAGGTTGCTTTTCGACAACACACTTGTTTCATCCGCAACTTGGAAGGAAAAGATTTGTTGAAGGGATCTCGTGGTGCAAATCTTTATACTTTGTCCTTACAAGACATGATGGCCGCTTCTCCAGTATGTCTTCTCTCTAAAGCTTCTAAGACCAAGTCATGGTTATGGCATCGCAGATTATCTCATCTTAATTTTGATGCTATTAATCATCTGGCTAAAAACGAATTAGTTCGTGGTCTTCCAAAGCTTAAATTTCACAAGGACCATTTATGTTCCGCGTGTTCAAGAGGGAAAAGCACCAAGAAATCTTACAAGCCCAAAGCTGAAGACACCAATCAAGAAAAACTTCATCTTTTGCATATGGATCTTTGTGGGCCGATGAGAACTAAAAGTGTGAGCGGTAAGAAATTCATTCTCGTCATTGTGGATGATTTTTCCAGGTTTACATGGGTTAGATTTCTACGTACAAAGGATGAAGCACCGAAGGCTATCATCACTTTTCTGAAGTTCATTCAGGTACGTTTGAACACCACTGTCCGCCGTATTCGTACAGACAATGGTACAGAGTTCGTCAACCAGAATCTTCGTGATTATTATGAAGGAGTTGGTATATCACATGAAACATCCGCTGCACGCACTCCACAACAAAACGGTGTCGTTGAAAGACGGAATCATACACTTATGGAAGCTGCTAGGACCATGCTTATTTATGCGAACGCTCCATTGTTCTTGTGGGCAGAGGCTATTTCTACTGCATGTTTCACCCAAAACCATTCTATCCTTCGGAAACGCCATGGAAAAACACCTTATGAGCTTTTACATGACCGAAAACCCGATGTTTCATTTTTCCATGTGTTTGGTGCTCTGATACCAAATGTAGAATATTGATAACCTATGAATCTATGAAGTGGGTTGATGTTTTCTAGTGAGAGAAACTAGAGAGAGAAAGTGAGAGAAAATGTGTATGATTTTATTACTATGAAAGTGCAAAATGAACAACAACCAACCCCTTTCCATGGTGGAAAGGGGTATTTATACTCCAAGCCAAACATTGGGCTTGGGCCGGTCCATGACAAGCCCATGGACCGGTTCTTACTTAAGTTAATAAGCAACTAATGACTATTTTCTAACTACGAGCTATTACAACATAAATCATATTGTGGAGTGACCGATACTTCTAATATACGTTAAAACGTATTTCTAACAATGGGTTTGGTTTTGAGTGTTGTGGTCTGTTTTAGTTGTCGAGAGAAGTCTTGTAATCTGTTTTGGAAGTTTGAGACGAGAGGTTTGAGTCGTGTCTAGAGTATGTGTTTGTTTGTTTTTATGAAATGGTTGTATAGTTTGGTTCGGCGTTTGGGTGTGTTTTGATTGCGAGTCTAAAATGTTTGAGGAGTGATTTTGGTTGGGTGTTGAGTCTAGTCACGTTGTGTTGATCAAGTCTATTTTTTGTTGGACGAGTCTTGTGAGTCGAGTGTTGGTTAGTGGAGTCGAGTGATGTGAGTCGAGTGTCTGTTTTGGTCAGTCAAGTGTCTTATCCGGAATATGTATGTGACTTATCCTGAATAAGTCTGCTGTTGCTTATCCAAAAAAAAAAATATGTGTCTTATCTGGAATGCACTTCTTCTTATCCAGAATACAAACTTCTTCGTATCCGGAATACGAACTTCTTCTTATCCGGAATAAAAATTTCTTCTTATCCGGAATAAAAACTTATCTTTAATGATAAAATTTATGTGGATATGACAAAAATTTAATGAAAATAAAAATTTAATGATAAAAATTTATACAAAAATTTAATGATAAAAATTTAATGACAAAATTTTTTATGATGAAAATAAAAATTTAATGATAAAACTTTAATGACAAAAATTTATGTGGATATGACAAAAGTTTATAAAACTGAAGTGATAAAGACCACGCAACTCCAAATGTTATATCAGATTCGAAACTAAAGCAAAAGAAAAGGAAAAAATTTTGACCAATAAATCAATAGATAAAAATACGTAAATCCTAAGATTCATCCATGGCTCTGATACCAATTGTAGAATCATAGTTTCTAAGGATTGTGCAAGTGTTTGTATTTATCTAAAGAGAGGGATGGAGAAGAAGAACTTAGAGAGAAAGATAGAGAAAGAAAAATGAGAAATGAAAGATTAGATTAATAAAAAGTGTGGAATGAACAATGACCAACCCCTCCTAACATGATAAGAGGGGGTATATATAGCCCACCCTACATGTGGGCTATATGGGCTATATGTTTATATATTGGATCACGAGCCCAATACTTGAATATATCGTTGGAGTGACGGATCCTTTCTAAATACGTAAAAACGTATTTCCAACAACTTGTGTATTTTAGGTATGGATATCGTGAAAAAGACAAAAGATCACAAGAAACAAGTAAAAATGAACACGAGAAACGAAGCCGCACAATGAACCGGCCCAAGTTGTGATTTCCAAGAATAAGTCCTAGAAGAATTGAAGATATGCAAGAGAGGTCGTTCATCATTGAAGAACTGACACTTAATACCCTTGTATATTCATAATTACAAGTTTGGTCCTTTAAGTTTGTCAAAATTACAAAAGAGTCCCTCAACTTTGAAGAATTGGCAAGTTTGGTCCTCACAAAATGAAGACTTATCAATATTAGTTCTCCTCAAAGTCAAACATACCATGAAGACCTTCAAGAGATAAGAAAGAACAAGTTTGGTCCTTCAAATATCAAGAAATGACAAAACAAGTCCTTTAAATATCTTTTGCCAAGACACAATACTTACCTTAAGCAACCACATGCTGCCACCTCACCCCACTCACTCTCTCCACCAATCAGCTTTCACCATCCCTCCACATCACCATCCACTAAATCTAATTAATATTTATTAATCACGTTTAAACATTTGGCGCCTAAACACATTTACTAAACCCAACTTTAATCAAAAACCTGTGTTCATCAGCCAAGAACACAAATTAGATATTTGATTAAGCAAATATTAACCCATAACCATCTCCAGATTTAAGATTGAACATGTGTTTATGCAAACCCAAACCTCACTTTAGTCCCCCCATCACCCAAAAGTGCTACACGTGGCTCCCCTACACCACTCCCTATTCGTCTTCTACAAGAAGCCAAAAACAAAGCCTCCATCCAACGACCAAGATCATTCCCATGGTCCCTACATGACATTGGACTCCTAAGATTGTTTTACAACATCTCACCATCAGCAAAATGCCAAGGATTATTTCACATGATAGCCAAAGTTCAAAATCACCAAGGGCATACTTGGAAGTTTACATGCTAGGGTTTCACTTTCTTCTTTATGTTTCTAGAATAGAACTAGTACTATTTAAGGAGTCCTCAAGCTGTGAGAGACCCTTGTTCTCAGTTTTTACTTTGTCAAGCCTTGTATAGCCCTTTTTCAGTGAATGAAAGTTGTGGTATTGTGTTGTGATTAAAAGTTGAGTTCCATTATCTTGTTCATGTTATAAGTAGTTGATTGTCACGTTTTTGTACTTAATCAAAACCTTGAACAAGTCCAAAGCTATCCTATAAGCCTGTGAATCCCTTGTTCTTTATGGATAAAGAAATCGGTCTGGCTTGGATAGGGATTGTTCATTGAGGTGTTTAGTTAAGTGACATAAGTCACATTCAATTGGCTTATACAATTTAAAAGTATGTTACAAAGTTTTCTAGCAAAAAACTGTCTAAGTTGTTTGCTAAGTGCTTATGGTTTAACAGCTTGCTTATTTGAGCTTAAGGGTGATCATAACCTCCTAATCTAGACTGATTAAGGGGTAGCGAGGCCTTAAGGGAGGACTCATACCTTATGGGAACCTACGTCTTGCAAAGACTTGGTCTTTTGTCACCATATTTCAGTTTACTTGTGCTAACCTAGGTTCAAGCCTTTGGCAGTGCCTTTTTCTTGATCTTAGCAGTGGAAAGCTGGTGCTTGTTAAGCTAGCACCTCAGCTCATTGATTCCAAGGTGTGGATGTACATCTTGGAGGTTTGAATACTCAATCCTCATTTTTTTGATTAAGTTTTGTATGCTATGTGATTTGAAGTTCTCAGCTTGAAAGTTGTAACCTTTGTGCCTTAATATGTCACTTAGGTCTATAGAAACTTAAATCAACCATAAAATTACATGCTTAAAGGTTAAAATCAAAACTTACTTTGAAATCAGTGATATAAAGTGTTGTTTGGATTTACCTATTGTTTGGGCTTAAGGCCTTTGGCCTTTGGTTCTTGTGTTCTTGTCTCATTTGGGTGGTCTTATTAAGTGCTAATTGGTGCATGCTAAGTCTTGAAAACAGATAACAAAGAATTTGCAAGTTAACCACTTTTTCAATTAAAAATAGGTCAAACACATCAGAAGGCTTAATTTGTTTGTTTGATTGATTTAGAGTCTGAAATTAGATTTGCTTATAGTTTTTGTTGCTATTCGTCTCTGCATAATCTGGTTTTTAATATTGGTGCCTTATTGGAAAAGTTCTGGCTTATTAATTCTCAACTTTTTGGTCAAGTATATCAGTATATGCATGCTATGTGATTTTGATGTTCTTGGACTGAATTGTGTTGGTTATTGCTTGTAACTTGTTCATTGTTGCCTATTTGTTGTATGTGAAGTATTTTTAGCTTATTTCATCAGCCCATAAGCTCACTGGCTTATTGGCCTATCTTGTACCAAAACCAAAATCATTTGGCTAACTGGCCTCATTGATTCAAAGGATTCACCCTTGAATCCTTCACAAAAAGTGCTCTTAACAAGCTCATAAAACAAGCCCTGTTAATTTGGAAACATTTGGGATACTTTGACTTTTGGTCAAATAAGCTTAATTTTGCTTATTTTTAAGTTTAACTTATTGGTGTGTGCAACAATTTATATTTTGTAATAGGTCTTATTTTTCTCAGCTTATTATTGATATTAGAAGTTTGTAGCTCATTTGGTTAAGCTTTTACTAGAAAACTAGATAATTTAGTTTTTCCAGAGTGTTTATTTTCTTCTACAGCTTATTTGACTTGGCATTTTGGAAATTTTATCATTGATTATTCTTGGTTAAGCCATTTAGAACATTTTGCAAAAAGAATCAACTCTTGAATCAGCCTAGAACTCGAAAACGACTATATTGTCGTTTTGTGTAGAGAGCTTTTGCTTATTTCAGGCTTAATTATTGAGCTTTTCCAAAATTTATTTTTACAATCTACTTTAGAATCACAAGAGAAGGATGTGTGTCAATTTTCAGCTTATGGCATTAGCTTATGGCTTAATGGGCTTATTGACCCATTAAGAATAAGCTGAGTGTTTATTAAGCTGTGATAAGCTCACTTTCAGCTTTTGGGCCTTTGGAGGTTTTTTGTTTAAAATCAAATTTTAAGCTAGACTGGAACTTTTCAGCTTATTTGGTTGACTTTTTGCTTATTGGGCTAAAAAGCCCATTAAGGTGGACTGTTTTCCTTTTTAGCCCATTTGGAGGCCCATTAGGGGTATTTAGGTAGTTTCACTTTCATTTTCTGATTATTTAGGTTAAAATAAACGAATTTGCAAGTTTTTAAATTTTTTTATAATTTTTGAATTCTTTATTATTGATTTATTATTATTTTATTATTAAAAATTGTTTTTTTGGTTTTTAAATAGTTTTAATAGGGTTTAAATTTTGGAAAAATAGTTTTTAGCTTAATTAAGTCATTTTTGAGGTTTACAAATTGAAAAATCTTTGTTTGGGCTTTTTGTTAATTTATTTGATATTTAGGGCTTTAATTAGCATTTAAATATTAAATATTAATTAGTTGAAAGGTTTGAAAAAGTTTTGATTATTTGTAAACTCTAATTACATTTTTAGGAATTTTTGGTAATTTTTTGGGGGTTTTTTAGAGTAAATTTTTATTTTGTCACTATTCACCGTTTTACGTTTTTTACGTCTTAGTGTAATTTTCACCGTAATCCGTCATTTTCTTTTCCCATTTTTCTCTCATCAATATTAATCCAAAATCATACAAATTAAACACACATTTTAGTCCTCCTTGGTGAACGAACTTAATTTGGGTCATTAGCATTTGATTTTCCTAAATCATCTCGCTTAATACTTACCATATATACGTTGTTTTCCTAAGCACGTATTTTTACCACAATCATTTTGGCGCCGCTGCCGGGGAGGCGTGTTGTGTTTTAATTTGAATTTTTTTTTTGATATTTGTGTGATTAGCATTCTAATCACACGTATTATCGGTTTTCGTTTTCTTTGTGAATATTATTACTATATTGTATACGTATCACAATAAATCAACAATATCTCCAAAAGCGTGAAAATGCAACCTTAATTGGGATTTCATCACTCAATTATTGTATTCGAATCTAAAGCAAAAAGAAAAGACAAAATAGATAATTACTTTCGTGAAGCTTGATTTTAATCAACACAAACTATAAGGTGGGTATAAGGCGGTTGTATTTCACGACCTAACGGAAAAAGGCTCTTAAGTGCTTCACGCCACCTTTTTTCCCCCGCTTGCTTATGCGTGTTGAGAGAAAAAGGGCTAATCGAGGGTTTGCCACCAAAGTATTATCTACGTATCATATATATTTGCTTGGTTTCAAAGATTAAACCCTCTTGAACGTTTTGGTGTTCCACCAACGTTCTAAAGTCATCGAAGGCGTTCACTCAACGTGATCGTTTTCATTCCTTGAGGCTCCTTTAATCAAGAAATCGATTCGAGGAGAGATTTGTAGATTTAAGTCTACGTAATATATCACAAAATCCAAAAAAATTAAATATCATCAAAAACACAAAAAAAAACGTGAAAACACCAAAATGAATCTTCTTTGCTCGCCTCCACGTTGTACGTCACATTTATCCAAACTTGTAATCAAGCAAAACGTGCACGTAGACGTCGTAATCGAAAGGAACAAACACCAAGTGAAGAATCTCCAAGTGAGGAACCTATTATAGAACAAGAAGCTCCCATGGCTAATCGTACTATGATGGAGTTGCTTCAAGCACCCACCGAGGGTTTTGGAGAAGCCATTGTGATTCCCGCTATCCTTGCGGAGAATTTCTAGATCAAGACGGGTTTAATGTCTATGCTTCAAGCAAACAAGTTTCGCGGACATGAAAAAGACAACCCACATTATCACATTAGGTATTTCAATCGTCTCACTGCGACTAGCAAGTTTAAGGATGTGCCACATGACGCCATTAAGATGATGTTGTTTCCATACTCGTTAGATGGACCCGCCAAAATATGGCTCGAGAAAGAACCGCCAAATTCGATTTTGACGTGGAGTGATCTCGTTTCTAAGTTTGTGAACCAATTTTTTTCACCATCTAAAACGACACATTTGAAAAACGAGATTTCAAGGTTTACTCAAAGATCTAATGAGATTTTTTCTATGGCTTGGGAAAGATTTAAAGAAATGTTACATGAATGTCTACACCATGATTTTTCCGAATTGCATCAAATTGATACTTTTTATAATGGGCTTAACGATCATGAACGAGATTATTTGAATGCCGCCGCGGGTGGTAATTTTTTTTGCAAAATGACCGATGAGGCTTTAAAGATAATTGAGAATAGGTCTAAGGTTTATAACCCCTCGTAACACACCAAGTGTTGCCACTATGGGTTCATCATCGTCGTCTCGTAACATAAGTTCCTTGCAAGATGAAGCAAATGAGGAAAATAGGTTTTTCGATAGGTTTTCAACTCTTATGACTCATTGGAAAGCACAAGATGCTATGAATTCCACATCGGTTAAGGTGGTTGAAAAGAGTTGTATATCGTGTGGTGGAGCTCATGATTTTTCCGAGTGCATTACCACGGATGGTAACACTTCGAGTGCTTATGTAGCAACGAGAACTTACAACCAAAACGGTCAAGGTTCCCGCCCAAATCAAGCTCCACAAAATCAAAATGCTTACAACTATCGAAACAACAACCAAGTTGCTTACCAAGGAAATCAAAGGAATTTTAACAAGGGTAATTACAACAATGGCGGGAACAATGGGCAATTGCACAACAAAAATCAAAACCGTGATTTTCAAAACAACAATAAAGGTTTGTAAAACACGAAAGATCTTCCAAATGAATTTGTTGATTATGCAACGACTAATGATGCTAAATTTGATAATATGCAAAGGTAGATAATTAGCCTAAGATCCGAGATTAGGAATGATTTTAAAAATGACTTGAAAAACGAGCTTGCAAATGAACTTAAGACTCATACAAACAAAATGGAGAGTAACGTGCAAAGGTTACAACAAAATCAACAAAACATGGAACAAGGCCAACATGAAATTAAACAAGAGATGCTTAAGGCGGATAAAAGGCAATCTAAGTTTGAGGATAGAATGGCAAGCATGTTTGAGGCTATAATGTGTAAACCGTCTTCTTCGGGTGGTCTTTCTAGTGATACCATTGCAAACCCAAAAGGAGAAATGAAGGTTATTACTACTCGTAGAGGTAAAACTTTCAAAGAACCCATTTCTCGTCCAAGTACTTCTAAGGAGAAGAAAATAGAGAAAGATCCCGAGGTGATGGTAGAAAAGGAGCATTTTACAAGCCCACGTAGTACCGCTCAAACCACACTTACGGTTGAACCTATACCAATCATGGAACCCGAGATTCCAAGGCTGTTGCCTATGCCTCAACCCACACTACCTTTACCCTACCCCTCGAGACGAAACAATGAAAAATTGCATGATCGTAACAATCAACAAATCGAGCTTTTTATGAAAATGTTTAGTAAGGTCTATTTTGACATACGTTTAGCCGACGCGTTGTTGTATATGCCTCGTTTTACCTCTACTTTTAAAAGTATGATGAACGATAAGGAGAAGCTTTTAAAGCTCTCAAATTGTTCTTCGGTTTTTCTTAACCGAATACCAGAAAAAGTGGGAGACCCCGGGAAGTTTCTTATTCCATGTGACATCCAAGAGATGGAAGGATGCCTCGCCTTGGCCGATCTTGGCGCGAGCGTTAATTTGATGCCTTGTTCCATGTGGAAATCGCGATCGCTTCCAAATCTTATTCCTTCAAAAATGTCTATCGAATTGGCCGACCATTCTACCATACTTGCATGTGGTATGGCCGAAGACGTTTTTGTGAAAGTTGGGAAGTTCTACTGTAAAACCCACATGCTTTTACCATGAATAGTACCCTTACGATAGTACGTACATGATTAGGACTTTCCTTTTTATAGCACGTTTACGTTTCACGTACAAGAATTACAAGTATTACGTACGTGTTATAGCACGATAAGTACTTATTACGTATGAACACACGATAATTATTCCAATAATAGTTATAATCACGAACATACGAACATGAAATCACGAACGTAAATTAATCACGAGCTAATATTACATATGTATATATATTTATTACGAACACGAATAAATATATTAAGTCACGAACGATAACTAATAAAATCACGTAAAATTAGAACACGAGAACACACTATTATTTTAGACACGGAAAATGTTCGGGTCACCCCAGGTGGGCCCCATACCCACGGACACAACAAGGAAAAAGGGGCAAAGCCCATTAAATTTTGCTAAACATGAATTATGGAGAAAGTTATTTTCATTTAACACATTTAGTAAAAACAAGAAAAACCCTAGAAATCTTTTTCTTCTCCTTTGTCTTGTCCGCCGGGTTTAGCATCACCAAAAGGGTGATTCGGTTTGATTTTGATCTTTGATTTAGTGCAAGGATCGTTGTGTGTTCATCCTCATTCGATTCATGTGATTGGTATAACCTTTAACCTTTTTCTTTTTATGTTTTGATTTGTTTATCACATAAAATCATGCATGTTTTTAATAAACTAATTAAAAACAAGTAATTAAACATGTTACTAATCATGGGGTTTAATCAATCATGGGTTTAGGGGTGTTTTGTTTGTGGCCGACGCCTAACCGAGCCCCAAGAGGGGTCTCGGCTTGGCTTAAACTCACACCACCGAGACCATAAGGTCTCGGTTTGCTGATGGTGGTGTCACGGCAGCAACAAGGGCAAGAAACCCCGACCTGGGTTGGGGTATGGTGGTGTTTCGGGTCCGGTTCATGGGTTTTAATCACGGGTCCGGTTCACACATGTTTAGATTTAAAACACGGCCCGGTTCATGAGTTATTTTCAAGGTTTATTATTTTTACAAGTAATATTATTTTTACAAGATTTAAATTAAATTAATTAAAGGCATGAACATGATTAATTTAATTTACATGACTTAGGTTATTAATTTTATTATTAATACATGAATTTTAACCTAAGTATTTTTATCTTTAATTAGACTAGAGAATTAATTAATTATTAAAACCATGACTTATAATTAATTAACTTACATGACTTAGGTTATATTATTTATAGATAATAATACATGTCTTAACCTAAGTATTTATTTTACCTTTATTTAATTAAAACATGTTATATTTAATTAAATACTTAAAACCTATAGTTTATTTAATTTACATGAAATAATTAATAAACTATACTATATAATCACATGACTTAGAATATTAATCAGAAAACACTTAAGCTTATATAATTAGCTTAATTATCCAGCTTATATCTAATTATGGAAACTTTCTATTTTTAGAAACTTATTTATTTAAGGAAGCTAATCTATTTATGGAAACTTTCTATTTTTAGAAACTTATCTATTTTAAGTAGTAATTCTATTTTTGGAAACTTTCTATTTTTGGAAACTTTCTATTTTTTTGGTAACTTTCTATTTTTGGAAACTTTCTATTTTAGGAAACCTGCTATTTTTAGAAAGTTACTTATTATTTTAAAACAACTATAATAATACATGAAATACAAGTAATACTTAATAAGAATAGACAGAATATATGATAAACACAGTATAAATCTTAAATCAGTAAAACATGACATGAACATATAAAACAAGCTAAGACATGATATAAAACCAGTTACGTACACAGTAATCAGATACTTATACACGTATGTATTTATGTAGCATTAGTGATACCGAAGTAGGACTCTCTTCCGTTCGTCTTCTTCGTTCACTGGACATAAGGTACGGATTCTCCGTCCTTTCAGTATGGACATTCTTTCCTTATTAGGATTTCCCGTATGCAGCAAACTATTTTCCTCAGTATATGTTTTATATGTTTTTGAATTGCTTATGCTTAATTAGAATACCTAAAGCCATATACATGCATGACCAGTTTCACCTAGATATGGAGGTACCATAACCATAGCACTGGAGGCACCAGTGTTATGACTTCACCACGGTGGAGTGATAGCTCGTGGCGTCCCTTTCAACTTTTGGCCATTTATTATATTATCAGATGGGGCGTATGGGTGCATCTTAGTTACATGTTTTCAGCAGATTACTCAGTGTGAATGTGGTGTGTGCCTTGCATCCTTCACAAGGAGCTGATCCCTCCTACCCAAAACCAATATATTAATTTAGAGGCAGCCCCTCTAATTTGCATGACGAGGTCATCCCTCCAAGTATTCATGCACGTTGATATTTCATGACCTATAGACCTATATTGGCTAATGGTAAAATATGTTAAAAAGTTTTTACAAGATAAACATAAGGCTTTTCAAACTATAAAACCAGTTTTACTAAGATATAACCAGGTTATCCAGGACTTAGTTTCTTCTGATGTTTCATGCTTATATGCTTATATTATTCCTGCTTTACTTGTATATCCGTGCACTGAGCGTATTGCTCAGCCATTTTCCTTTTCATGTTCCCAAAACGGCAGGTACTCAGGGACGCTCGTAGACTTTAAGTGTACGTACATATGGATTGGAAGCTTTCTAGCCTTCTTTACTTTATGCATTTATCTATACTTTGATACTCATTTCCATGGACATTGTTTAGTCCTTTCATTTACGGTACTTATGTTTGTGTGTGATGAGTTCTACTTTTGGACTACCGATGTTTGATTCTGATATTTCCTTTATTGTCATGTAATGTTTAGACATTTATCCTTGTATGCTTTGATGACACGCAATAATCACGCGTGACATTCCATTTATCAAAATGGGGTGTTACAATTATGGTATCAGAGCCAAGGCTCCGACCTGTACGCTCTCAAAACATGACCTGTGATTAGTGGGTAGTCACTATGGTCTTCCTAGAACTGACAGTCGGTTTTCATGCATTCATCATTTTCATGCATACATATATATGTCATTGTCGCAGGTTTATGACTAAGTAATGGTTGGTACAGGACTGGCCCTATTTAGTCGCATTTGTTTTATCGAAACTTTTAAATTTGGGATCGACCCATAGGCGTCCCCTCGCCATGTCTTTTATTTTGGGTGAACTGACCATAGGCGTTCACTCTCGTGCATACAAAAGTTTTCATAAAACTGCATCATGCATTCA
Source organism: Glebionis coronaria (assembly GCA_025667525.1). Classification (NCBI taxonomy): domain Eukaryota; kingdom Viridiplantae; phylum Streptophyta; class Magnoliopsida; order Asterales; family Asteraceae; genus Glebionis; species Glebionis coronaria. Next base: position 477,309,317 of record CM046874.1, read on the forward strand.
TGTACTAGTTTTCCTGCATAAATTTTTTCTCATGATTTATTGGTATAATTTTTTTTTCATGTATATAGTTTATGTTTTTATCAGTTATACTGTAAGATGGTTCTCACACACGAGCAGGAACAACTCAATGCAGCAATCCAAGCTGCAATGCAAGCTATGCTTCCTCAGCTGAGGAACGAAATCAGGGCTGAGGTTCAGGCTGCCAACAATCAGCAACATCACCCAGTACCTCCTCCTCCTCCTCCTCCAGTGACATTGCCCACATGGATGGAGAGATTCAACAAGCTCCGTCCTCGAGCTTTCGAGAGAACAGATTGTCCAGTAAAGCTGAAAGCTGGTTGGCTCACATTGAGAAGATCTTCGATGCTATAGGCTATGACCCCGTTTTCAAGTCGAGGTTGGCATGCTACCGGTTCAAAGGTGATGTGTTAAATAGGTGGTTAGCATTAAAGCAGCTTGAGGGAGGTGATAATTAGGTGGCTGGTTTGACGTGGGCTCAGTTCAGGGATTGGGTGATGGAGCAGTTCTTTCCCAAGGCTGAGCAGGACAAGCTGAAGAGAGAGTACCATGGGATTCGACAAAGAGCTGGGGAGAATATCAACGAGTTCATGCAGCGCTTTCTTCGCTTAGCTGGTTTCCTTGGTGCAGCAGCAGGTACTCCTGAAGAGCAGGCACACAAGTTCAGGTGGGCTCTTCGCACATCGGTCGCAAACAACTTGGTGTGTGCTACGTTCAACACGGTAGCACAAGTGGCCGATGCAGCACATAAGATGGAGATGCTGCAGGAGAGAGATGAGTTCGGGGAAGCAGAGAGACCCGATAAGAGGCAGAAGACTGGGGACCGGTCTCAACCGGCTACTCAGCAGCAGCCTAATCAGCCCAAGGGAAATGGTCAGACTAACGACCGTTCTGCTACGGATAGGCGTGGCTGTAATGATAATTACCTTAACAACGCTAGACACTCCAACAGCAGCAGGTCCTTATACTTAGGCATTTTCTCTGACACATTAGCAAATCTTCTACCAGGAATCATGGTAACGGTAGGGACCAGAACCAGAGAAGTTCGCTGCCTAACCGTCCAACTATCATTGGTATTCAATCTTACGATTATCTGCATTGTCCTTTGTACCCTATTATTATGTCTCACGTATAATGTTTTATCAGGTTCTCAGCCAGTTAGGACACCTGCTGGAGGATATACTCATCCTCTTTGCTCTACTTGCCACCATAGGCACCCAGGGCCATGTCGCCGCGACAGTGACGCATGCTTCAAGTGTGGTCTTTCTGGCCATCGCATGCTGCAAGGGCGAGATGGAGGGCACATCGGGACATGCTGATACCAAGCCGCCTCCTATAACTGGACGCGTTTACACGAAATCTCGCGATCAGGCCAACAAGTCTACAGGTACCATCACTGGAATCTTGTATATGTATGGTCAAGCTGCATGTGTTCTGTTTGATACGGGTGCTACTCACTCGGTCATTTCTACTGCCTATGCCAAGAATGTTAGGATACTCCCCATGCCACTAGAGAATAGACTCAGTATTTCCACGCCTTTGAGAGACTCTATACTTATAACCCATGTGTACAAGAGCCTCCCCCTAGAGTTTGACGACAAGGTTCGTCCTGTCGACGCACTTCTGCTGTACATGAATGATTTTGACATGATTTTGGGCATGGATTGGCTATCCAAGCATCATGCTACCATAGACTGCCATTCATATCGATTGATCTTCGGTGATGTAAATGCACAAGGGTACATTCACAACGGGTTCATACCCGGCAGGTCTGTCCAAATCATATCAACCCTGCAAGCACGTGCACTACATTCACATGGTTGCGAGGGTTATCTAGCTACCGTTCATGACATGGATGCTGAATCCCCATCAATTCAGGATCAGCCAATAGTGTCAGAATTCCCAGATGTATTTCCAGAAGAACTTTCGGGCATACCACCTGCACATGAAGTGGAATTTAATATCGAGCTCATCCTAGGAGCTGAGCCGATTTCCAAGGCTCCTTATCGCATGGCTCCCATAGAGTTAAAGGAGCTGAAGGACCAACTGCAAGAACTTCTGGAGCGAGGTTTCATTCGACCGAGCGCATCTCCATGGGGCGCACCAGTCTTATTTGTTAAGAAGAAGGACGACATCATGCGTCTTTGCATAGATTATCGCGAGCTCAACAAGATTACCATCAGGAATATGTATCTACTCCCACATATAGACGATCTGTTTGACCAACTCCAAGGAGCCAAACATTTCTCCAAGATTGATCTTAGGTCAGTCTACCATCAGCTACGGGTTAAGGAGCAGGACATCGGCAAGACTGCTTTCCGTACACGCTATGGCCACTACGAATTTGTAGTCATGCCATTCGGCCTGACCAATGTTCCAGCAGTGTTCATGGATTTGATGAACAGAATCTTCCATGAATTTCTAGACAAGTTCGTCATTGTCTTCATCGATGACATCCAGATTTTCTCTAATCCAAAGAGGAACACGAAGACCATCTTCGTTCAGTACTACAGATTCTTCGCCAGAAGCAGCTGTATGCTAAATTCTCCAAGTGTAAGTTTTGGTTAGACAAAGTGGCATTCTTAGGTCACATTGTATCAGCAGAAGGAATCACGATGGATCCAGCGAAGGTTGAGGCTATTACCAAATGGCCAAGGCCGACATCAGCGATTGAAGTCCGCAACTTCCTAGGCTTAGTTGGTTATTACCATAGGTTCGTGGAGAACTTTTCCCGCCTAGCACTACCATTGACCAAACTGATGCGGAAAGGGGAGAAATTCGTCTGGACTGAAGAACGAGAGAAGAGCTTTGAAGACCTGAAGCAGAAGTTAGTATCTGCACCTATTCTTACTCTCCCATCTGGTACAGGTGGATTTCAAATCTACAGTGATGCATCGGGTAAGGGAATTGGCTGTGTTCTCATGCAATATGGGAAAGTGATCGCGTACGCTTCACGGCAGCTTAAGCCTTATGAGGAAAATTACCCTACGCATGACTTGGAACTTGCTGCAGTCGTGTTTGCATTGAAGATATGGAGGCACTACTTATATGGAGAATCATGTGATATTTTCACGGACCACAAGAGCTTGAAGTATATCTTCACTCAGCTTGAATTGAACATGAGACAGAGGAGATGGTTAGAGCAGTTGAAGGATTATGACATTAATCTGCAGTATCATCCCGACAAGGCGAATGTAGTAGCAGATGCACTTAGTAGAAAGTCCAGAATGATCAACGACATTGAGATTGAGGAAGAAATCATAAGAGACTTGGAGCGACTAGACATAGAGATCATGGTACGTGGACAACACGGTTACTGGGCTAATCTTAGAGTAGAACCCGAGTTACTCTCTAAGATCAAGGAAGCTCATAAAGATGATGGAGAAATCTGGGCGATAATTCAGAATTCGGAGAAGCAGACAAAATTTCAAGTAGATGCAGATGGTATCTTATGGAAGGGCACGAGACTTTGTGTTCCTGATGATCAAGAACTCCGGAAGCCTTGTTAGCTGAGGCTCATAGCTCCCCATTCTCTATACATCCTGGTTCGACCAAGATGTACCATGACATCAAGCAGTACTTTTGGTGGAGTGGTATGAAACAGGATGTTGCCACTTACGTCTCCAAATGTCTTACCTACCAGCAGGTTAAGATCGAGCATCAGCGATCTGGCGGTCTTCTTCAACCGTTAGATATTCCGGAATGGAAGTGGGACAAAATCACCATGGATTTTGTTACTGGTCTTCCGCCAACCAAGAGGAAGCACGATGCAATTTGGGTTATCATTGATCGACTTACCAAATCAGCTCATTTCTTACCGATCCGCAAGGAAGATTCGATCAGTAAACTCGCCGATACTTATATAAGGGAGATCATGAGACTTCACGGTGCTCCATCCAGCATCGTCTCAGACAGAGATCCTCGATTCACTTCGCGATTCTGGAGAAGTCTGCAGAAAGCTTGGGGTACACAACTAAAGCTTAGCACGACTTTTCATCCTCAAACAGACGGGCAGTTAGAGCGAACGATTCAGACATTGGAAGACATGTTGAGGTCATGTGCGTTGGAATGGACGGGTGATTGGGACGATTATATCTGTTTGGTGGAGTTTGCATACAACAACAGTTGGCACGCAAGTATCAAGTGTGCTCCTTTCGAGATGTTGTATGGCAGAAAGTGTCGCGCCCTAATCTGCTGGGATCAGGTTGGTGAGCGAACACTTGAAGGACCAGAAATCATAGAGATGACTAATGAGAAGGTTGCAGTAGCTAAGCAGAAACTGCAAGAAGCACGGTCACGTTAGAAGAGCTACGCAGACAAGCATCGTAGGGACTTACATTTTAACGTAGGAGATCACGTTTTCCTTAAGGTTTCGCCGGCACGTGGTGTTAGACGTTTTGGAGTTAAAGGAAAGCTCAGTCCTCGATTCATCGGACCGTTTGATATCATTGAACGAGTCGGTGAAGTATCTTACCGTTTAGCGTTACCTCCACAGCTTTCTCATGTACACAATGTGTTTCATGTGTCCTTACTCAGAGGGTACCAGTATCATCCCCTTCACATGGTTCAGTATCCACTGGAACAGATTCGTGAAGATCTCACTTTCATAAAAGAACCCGAACGAGTTCTTGACAGACAAGAACGAGTCATGAGAAGGAAGACGATTCCATTCGTCAAAATCCTTTTGAGGGATCATACCGAGCGGGAAGCCACTTAGGAAACAGAGGAGTCTATCCGGGTTTCTTACCCTCATTTCATAGTTTGAATTCGGATATGTTCTTCTTTTCTAGTTTACTTTATCTATAATTCGGGGACGAATTATTCTTTTTAGGGGGGAAGAGTTGTAAACCCGCATGCTTTTACCATGAATAGTACCCTTACGATAGTACGTACATGATTAGGACTTTCCTTTTTATAGCACGTTTACGTTTCACGTACAAGAATTACAAGTATTACTTACGTGTTATAACAAGATAAGTATTTATTATGTATGAACACACGATAATTATTCCAATAATAGTTATAATCACGAACATACGAACATGAAATCACGAACGTAAATTAATCACGAGCTAATATTACGTATGTATATATATTTATTACGAACACGAATAAATATATTAAGTCACAAACGATAACTAATAAAATCACGTAAAATTAGAACACAAGAACACACTATTATTTTAGACACGGAAAATGTTCGTGTCACCCCATGTGGGCCCCATACCCACGGACATAACAAGGAAAAAGGGGCCAAGCCCATTAAATTTTGCTAAACATGAATTATGGAGAAAGTTGAAAACAAAAAAAACCCTAGAAATATTTTTCTTCTCCTTTGTCTTGGCCGCCGGGTTTAGCATCACCAAAAGGGTGATTCGGTTTGATTTTGATCTTTGATTTAGTGCAAGGATCGTTTTGTGTTCATCCTCATTCGATTCACGTGATTGGTATAACCTTTAACCTTTTTCTTTTTATGTTTTGATTTGTTTATCACATAAAATCATGCATGTTTTTAATAAACTAATTAAAAACAAGTAATTAAACATGTTACTAATCATGGGGTTTAATCAATCATGGGTTTAGGGGTGTTTTTTTGTGGCCGACGCCTAACCGAGCCCCAAGAGGGGTCTCGGCTTGGCTTAAACTCACACCACCGAGACCATAAGGTCTCGGTTTGTTGATAGTGGTGTCACGGCAACAGCAAGGGCAAGAAACCCCGACCTGGGTCGGGGTATGGTGGTGTTTCGGGTCCGGTTCATGGGTTTTAATCACGGGTCCGGTTCACACATGTTTAGATTTGAAACACGGTCCGGTTCATGAGTTATTTTCAATGTTTATTATTTTTACAAGTAATATTATTTTTACAAGATTTAAATTAAATTATTTAAAGGCATGAACATGATTAATTTAAATTACATGACTTAGGTTATTAATTTTATTATTAACACATGAATTTTAACCTAAGTATTTTTATCTTTAATTAGACTAGATAATTAATTAATTATTAAAACCATGACTTATAATTAATTAATTTACATGACTTAGGTTATATTATTTATAGATAATAATACATGTCTTAACCTAAGTATTTATTTTACCTTTATTTAATTAAAACATGTTATATTTAATTAATACTTAAAACCTATAGTTTATTTAATTTACATGAAATAATTAATAAATTATACTATATAATCACATGACTTAGAATATTAATCAGAAAACACTTAAGCTTATATAATTAGCTTAATTATCCAGCTTATATCTAATTATGGAAACTTTCTATTTTTAGAAACTTATTTATTTAAGGCAGCTAATCTATTTATGGAAACTTTCTATTTTTAGAAACTTATCTATTTTAAGCAGTAATTCTATTTTTGGAAACTTTCTATTTTTGGAAACTTTCTATTTTTGGAAAGTTTCTATTTTTTGGTAACTTTCTTTTTTTGGAAACTTTCTATTTTAGGAAACCTGCTATTTTTAGGAAGTTACTTATTATTACACAGCAAGTATAATAATACATGAAATACAAGTAATACTTAATCAGAATAGACAGAATATATGATAAACACAATATAAAGCTTAAATCAGTAAAACATGACATGAACATATAAAACAAGCTAAGACATGATATAAAAGCAGTTACGTACACAGTAATCAGATACTTATACACGTATGTATTTATGTAGCATTAGTGATACCGAAGTAGGACTCTCTTCCGTTCGTCTTCTTCGTTCACTGGACATAAGGTACGGATTCTCCGTCCTTTCAGTATGGACATTCTTTCCTTATTAGGATTTCCCGTATGCAGCAAACTGTTTTCCCCAGTATATGTTTTATATGTTTTTGAATTGCTTATGTTTAATTAGAATACCTAAAGCCATATACATGCATGACCAGTTTCACCTAGTTATGGAGGTACCATAACCATAGCACTAGAGGCACCAGTGTTATGACTTCACCACGGCGGAGAGATAGCTCGTGGTGTCCCTTTAAGCTTTTGGCCATTTATTATATTATCAGGTGGGGCGTATGGGTGCATCCTAGTTACATGTTTTCAGCAGATTACTCAGTGTGAATGTGGTGTGTGCCTTGCATCCTTCACAAGGAGCTGATCCCTCCTACCCAAAACCAGTATATTAAATTAGAGGCAGCCCCTCTAATTTGCATGACGAGGTCACCCCTCCAAGTATTCATGCACGTTGATATTTCATGACCTATATTGGCTAATGGTAAAATATGTTAAACAGTTTTTACAAGATAAACATAAGGCTTTCAAACTATAAAACCAGTTTTACTAAGATATAACCAGGTTATCCAGGACTTAGTTTCTTCCGCTGTTTCATGCTTATATGCTTATATTATTCATGCTTTACTTGTATATCCGTGTGATGTGATCGTGATAGTATTGTGATAATTTGATATTACGTTATAGGGTAAATTAGAAAATTACCTTTAGGAAAAAGTAATAGACTAATATTACCAATGACGAATTCAATTAAACACGTGAGTGAATCAAGTTCGTTGTACACGAAGATCTTATGAATTTGAGACGTTTTGTTTTGATTTGGACAATTGATTTGAATTGGTTTTCGGTTTTTAGACTGAAATTGAAATCTACTAATTTTAAACTATTTAATATTATCCTAAAGTGCATGAATCGTAAACCCCGCAATATTTAAAATCTACAAACACTTAATTACTAAAAATTTAACACTATTTAAAAATTAAACTAATTTAATTATCTATAAAAAATTAAACTATTTAATTAAAATAACTTTTGAATTATTTTAAAAATCTAATTAAACTTTTTTTAAAACTAATTTACTTTATTAAAAATTACTTTAAAACAAATCTATTTAAAAACTATTTTTATTTAAATCTATTTTTATAAAAATCTAATTAATTAAAAATAAACTAATTAAACTTTTTTTTAAAATAAAAACATTTTATTTATTTATTTTATTTTTATCTATTATGAAACTAATTATTTAAAAATCAGAAAGTTTAATTAAACAAACTTTAATTTAAATTTAAAACGTAATACATTTAAAATCAACTTAAAGGCAAATTTTGTCAAAGAATTACACTATAATACTCACGTAACAGGAAACTAAACCAAATAAGCTAGCAGCTTAGATGGTTATCACTTAGGACCTACACCCGTGAGGTCACAGGATCGATTCCCGTACGGGACATATTTTTTTTTGGATTTAATTCTTTTTGACAGATGAGATAAAAGTGTAAAACCCGCATGCTTTTATCATGCATAGTACCTTAAGTTCGTACGTACTAGTTAAAAACTTTCCTAATATAGCATGATTACGATTATGTATTAGGAGTTTACGTATTACGTACGTGTTAGAACACGATAAATATTTTATTTGCACGATCACGTAATAATTATTTAGCAATAATTAATCACGAACATACGATCACGGAATCACGAGCGTAATTAAAACACGAGTTATTGTTAATTACGTATATATATTTAATACGAGCGTAATTAAATATATAAGTCTATGGTATTTACGTAACGAGAACATTTAAAACACGAACATAATTAAACATAAATGTGTACGAAATTACAAGACACGAAACGAGGTACGGGAACCCCCCGAGGGAGTCCCTACCCGCGGCCAACACAAGGTAATGGGCCAAGCCCATTACCAATTTTACTAAAAGGGGGATAAAAAGAGTTTTACTACTCAAATCAAAGTTACAGAAGAATTTTAAGAAAAACCTAAAACCCTTCCTCCTCCTCCTTTTTGTGCCGCCACCTACAACCACCATCAAGGTGATTTCTTTGATCTTGGATCTTGTTAAATTAGTGTTTGTTCGTGTTTGTTCTTCACCCTCTTGATCCACGAATACGGTAAAACCTTTTTTAACTTGTTTTCTTTTTAATTAATCTTTTATTAATTAAGAACACGTGATGTTTTTCATAAAAACACATTAATTAAACCTAGATCTAACATGTTTTGATCATTAATTAATCAAAAAGGTCGATCTAAGGGGTATTTGTTTTGGGCCGCAAGGTATAACCGACCCCAAGGGGGGTTCGGTTTGTTTTAGCCGACCACCACCAAGGCCTTTTTGGTCTTGGTTGGTGCGTGTGGGTCCCACGGCAGCAAGGGGGTACCCCGATTTGGTTCGGGGTACGGTGTTGTTTCATATCCGGTGCATGTTTTTAGGCCTAGATCTAGATCATGATTATGTTAGTGTTTATGTTATAAACTTATGTTAAGTATTAAATTAATAAGATGTAATTAATTTAATAACATGACTTAGGTTAACTAATTATTAATAAACATGAATTATTTTTAACCTAAGTATTTATATTATTAAGACTTATAATTAATTAATTATTTTAAAAACCATAGATATAATTAATTAATTAAACATGACTTAGGTTATATTATTAGTGTTTAATAATACATATTTTAACCTAAGTATTTATTATATTTAATTAAAAACATGTCATACTTTAATTAAATATTATAACCTATAGTTTAATTAAGTTACATGAAATAATTATTAAACTATATAATATATCATATGACTTAGGATATAATCATTAAAACACTTAGGCTTATTTACTTAGCTTATTTAATCAGCTTATTTCTAATTATGGAAACTTTCTATTTTTAGAAACTTAATTAAATAAGGCAGCTAATTTATTTATGGAAACCAGCTATTTTTAGAAACTTATTTATTTAAGGCAGCTAATCTATTTATGGAAACTTATCTAATTAAGGCAGCTAATCTATTTATGGAAACTTTCTATTTTTAGAAACTTATCTAATTTAAGAAGTAAATCTATTTTTGGAAACTTTCTATTTTTGGTAACTTTCTATTTTTGGAAACTTTCTGTTTTAGGAAACCTGCTATTTTTGGAAAGTTACTTATTATTACACAATAAGTATAATAACACATGAAATACCAGAAATACTTAATCAGATTGAACAGAATATAAGATTTAACACAGTTTAAGGCTTTAAACAGTGTAAATAGTAAGAACACATAAAATAAGCTAAGACATGATATAAAACCAGCTATGTATGTAGTAAGCAGATACTTATTTCATGTACGTATTTATGTAGCACTAGTGTTTCGGAAGTAGGATTCTCACAGTTCATCGTTCTCGTTCACTGGACATAAGGTACGGATTCCCATCCTTTCAGTATGGACATTCTTTCCTTATTAGGATTTCCCCGTATGCAGCCAACTGTTTTCCCGTAGTATAAGTATGACTTTGATTGCTTATGTTTTTAATATGATTACCTATAGCCATATACATGCATGACCAGTTTCACCTAGTTATGGAGGTACCATAACCATAACATTAGAGGCACTGATGTTATGACTTCACCACGGCGGAGTGATTGCTCGTGGCGTCCCTTCAGCTTTTGGCCATTTATTTATATTTATCATGTGGGGCGTATGGGTGCATCCTAGTTACATGTTTTTATTCAGGATTACATGGTGAATGTGGTTTGTGCCTTGCATCCTTCACAAGGAGCTGATCCCTCCTACCCATAAAACCAGTATATTAAATTAGAGGCAGCCCCTCTAATTTGCATGATGAGGTCACCCCTCCAATTATTCATGCACGGTGGATATTCATGACCTATATTGGCTAAATGGTAAAATATGACAAACAGTTTTTATAAGATAAACATAAGACTTTCAAACTATAAAACCAGTTTTATTATGACTTAACCAGGTTACTCGGGACTTAGTTTCTTCCGCTGTTATTATGTTATATGCTTATCCTATTCATGCTTTATTGTACATCCGTGCACTGAGCGTATTGCTCAGCCGTTTTCCTTTTCTATGTTCCCAAAACGGCAGGTACTCAGGGACGCTCGTAGACACTAAGAGTACGTGCATATGGACTGGAAGCTGTCTAGCCTTCTTTACATTATGCATTTCTTTCCTTTATGATACTTATGCTTTGGACATTGTTTCGTCCTTTTTCCTTACTATACTATGTTTGTGTGTGATGAGCTTTACTTTTGGACTACCGATGTTTGATTCCGGTATTTTCCTTTATATGGTCAAGTAATGTTTAGACATTTTACCTTGTATGCTTTGATGACACGCCATAATTGCTGTGATATTTCCATTTCCAAAATGGGGTGTTACAATTATGGTATCAGAGCCAAGGCTTCGACCTGTAGGCTCTCAAATATGACATGTGATTAGTGGGTAGTCACTACGGTCTTCCTAGAACTGACAGTTGTTTTCATGCATTCATCATTTTTTAAGCATACATATACATGTCATTGTTGCAGGGTTTTTGACTAAGTAATGGTTGGTACAAGACTGGCCCTATTTAGTCGCATGTGTTTTATCGAAACTTTTAGATTTGGGACCGACCCATAGGCGTCCCCTCGATATGTCTTTTGTTTTGAGTGAACTGACCAGAGGCGTTCACTCTCGAGCATCCGAAGTTTTCATAAAACTGCATCATGCATTCATACAAAAATTTTCTTGCATAAATTTTTTCTCGTGAAATTTTTGAGTATAAATTTTTTTTTCATGTATATATTTATATTTTATGTTTTGAACTGTTTAATCATATGTTTTATGTTATACTGTCAGATGGTTCTCACACGCGAACAGGAGCAGCTCAATGCTGCAATTCAGGCTGCCATTCAAGCCTTGCTTCCTCAACTGAGGAATGACATCCGGGCTGAAGTTCAAGCTGCCAACAATCAGCAGCAGCACAATCAGCCACCTCCTCCTCCTCCTCTAGTGACATTAGCAGTATGGCTGGAGAGATTCAACAAGTTCCGCCCTCGAGCTTTTGAGAAGACAGATAGCCCCAGCGATGCTGAAAGCTGGTTGGCTCACATCGAGAAGATCTTCAATGCTATGGGCTGTGACCCCGCATACAAGGCGAGGTTGGCATGCTATCGGTTCGAAGGCAATGTACTCAACTGGTGGTTAGCTTTGATGCAATCTGAAGGTGGTGATGAGTGGGTTGCTGGTTTGACTTGGGCTCAATTCAAGGACAGGGTGATGGAGCATTTCTTTCCCAAGGCTGAGCAGGACAAGCTCAAGAGAGAGTACCATGGGATCCGTCAGAGGGCTGGGGAGAATAGCAATGAGTTTATGCAGCGCTTTCTTCGCTTAGCTGGCTTCCTTGGTGCGGCAGCAGGTACTCCTGAAGAGCAGGCACATCACTTCAGATGGGCTCTTCGCACATCGGTCGCAAACAATCTGGTGTGTGCTATGTTCAATACTGTAGTACAAGTGGCCGATGCAGCACGGAAACTGGAGATGCTGCAGGAGAGGGATGAGTTCGGGGAAGCTGAAAGACCCGAAAAAAGGTAAACCTTCGTATTCAAGCGGTGACCAATCCGTTATCTTCTATATGTCAATTATTCATCTCTTTAAATGTATCTTCCAGGCAGAAAACTGGGGACCGGTCTCAGTCGGCTACTCAGCAGCAGCCTCATCAGCCCAAGGGAAATGGTCAGACTAATGACCGATCTGCTACGGATAGGCGTGGCGGTAATGACAATTACCGTAACAACGCCGGGCAATCCAGCAACAGCAGGTCCTAATACTTACGAAATTCCTTATGTTTTATGTTATAACTCATATTCTGACACTCTAGCAAAATTCTACCAGGAACCATGGAAACGGTAGGGACCAGAACCAGAGAGGTTCGCAGCCTAGCCGTCCAGCTATCACTGGTATTCAATCTTACGATTATCCGCTTCGTCCTTTGTACCCAACTATTATGTCTTATGTAAAATGTTTTATCAGGTCCTCAGCCAGCCAGAGCACCTGCTGGAGGATACACTCATCCTCTTTGCTCTACTTGCCACCGTAGGCACCCAGGACCATGTCGCCGTAATACTGATGCGTGCTTCAAGTGTGGTCTTCCTGGCCATATTATGAAGGATTGCCGTAAGGGCGAGATGGAGGGTACATCAGGACATGCTGATACCAAGCCGCCTCCTACTGTCGGGCGTGTCTACACGACATCTCGAGACCAGGCCAACAAGTCTACAGGTACCATCACTGGAATCTTGTATATTTATGGTCGCGCTGCATGTGTTCTTTTCGATACGGGTGCTACTCACTCGCTTATTTCTACTGCTTATGCTAAGAACATTAGGATGCCTCCCTTGCCACTAGAAAATAGGCTTACTATTTCCACGCCTTTGAGGGACTCTGTATTAATCACCCATGTATACAAGAGTCTTCCCCTAGAATTTGATGATAAGGTTCGACCTGTCGACGCACTTCCGCTGGACATGAATGACTTCGACATGATTTTGGGCATGGATTGGCTATCCAAGTATCATGCTACTATAGACTTCCATTCATATCGAGTTATCTTCGATGATGTCAATGCACCAGAGTACATTCATAATGGGTTCATACCCGGACGGTCTGTACAAATCATATCCACCCTGCAAGCGCGTGCACTACTGTCACATGGCTGCGAGGGTTATCTAGCTACGGTTCACGACATGGATGTTGAATCTCCATCGATTCAGGATCAACCTATAGTGTCGGAATTCCAAGACGTGTTTCCAGCAGAACTTCCGGGCATACCACCTGCACGAGAAGTGGAATTCAGTATCGAGCTGGTTCCAAGAGCTGAACCAATCTCCAAGGCTCCGTATCGCATGGCTCCCATAGAGCTGAAGGAGCTGAAGGATCAACTGCAAGAACTTCTTGAACGAGGTTTTATTCGACCGAGCGCATCTCCATGGGGCGCACCGATTTTGTTTGTTAAGAAGAAGGACGGCAGTATGCGTCTTTGCATAGACTATCGCGAGCTCAACAAGATTACCATTCGGAATAGGTATCCACTGCCACGCATTGACGATCTGTTTGACCAACTCCAAGGGGCCAAACACTTCTCCAAGATCAATCTTAGGTCAAGCTATCATCAGTTACGAGTCAAGGAGCAGGATATCGCTAAGACTGCCTTTCGTACTCGTTATGGCCACTACGAGTTTGTAGTTATGCCATTTGGCCTGACAAACGCTCCAGCAGTGTTCATGGATCTGATGAACAGAATCTTCCATGAATTTCTGACAAATTCGTCATTGTTTTCATTGATGACATCCTGATTTTCTCTAAGTCCAAGGATGAACACGAAGACCATCTTCGTACAGTACTACAGATTCTTCGCCAGAAGCAGTTGTATGCTACATTCTCCAAGTGTGAGTTCTGGTTAGACAAGGTGGCATTCTTAGGTCACATTGTATCAGCAGAAGGAATCACTATGGATCCAGCGAAGGTTGAGGCCATCACTAAGTGGCCGAGGCCGACATCAGTGACGGAAGTCCGTAGTTTCTTAGGCTTAGCTGGCTATTACCGTAGGTTCGTGGAGAACTTTTCCCGCTTAGCACTACCATTGACCAAACTGATGCGGAAAGGGGAGAAATTCGTCTGGACTGAAGATCGAGAGAAGAGCTTTGAAGACCTGAAGCAGAAGCTAGTATCTGCACCTATTCTTACTCTACCATCTGGTACGGGTGGATTTCAAATCTACAGCGATGCATCGGGGAAGGGACTTGGTTGTGTTCTCATGCAACATGGGAAAGTGATCGCGTACGCTTCACGGCAGCTTAAGCCTTATGAGGAGAATTACCCACGCACGATCTGGAACTTGCTGCAGTCGTGTTTGCATTAAAGATATGGAGACACTACTTATATGGAGAATCATGTGACATTTTCACGGACCACAAGAGCTTGAAGTATATCTTCACTCAACGTGAATTGAACATGAGGCAAAGAAGATGGTTAGAGCTGTTGAAGGATTATGACATTAATCTTCATTATCATCCCGGAAAGGCAAATGTAGTAGCAGATGCCCTTAGCAGGAAGTCCAGAATGATCAACAGCATTAGAATCGAAGAGGAAATCATAAGATACTTGGAGCGATTAGACATCGAGATCATGGTACGTGGACAGCACGGTTACTGGGCTAATCTTAGAGTAGAACCCGAGTTACTATCTAAGATCAAGGAAGCTCAGAAGGATGACGGAGAAATATGGGCGATAATAATATGGGCGATAATACAGAATTTGGAGAATAGACAGAATTCAGAGTAGATGCAGATGGTATCGTATGGCAGGGCACTAGACTTTGTGTTCCTGATGACCAAGAACTCCGGGAAGCTTTGCTAGCAGAAGCTCATAGCTCCCCATTCTCGATACATCCTGGTTCAACCAAAATGTACCATGACATCAAGCAGTACTTTTGGTGGAGTGGTATGAAACAGGATGTGGCCACTTACGTCTCCAAATGTCTTACCTGCCAGCAGGTTAAGATCGAGCATCAGCGATCTGGCGGTCTCCTTCAACTGTTAGATATTCCAGAGTGGAAGTGGGACAAAATCACCATGGATTTTGTTACTGGTCTTCCGCCTACCAAAAGGAAGCACGATTAATATTTTGTTTTTAGGCCTCGTATCAAAATTCGTTAGTCCCAAGTCTTTTCGAATTGAAAATCGGTCTTAAGTGCGACTCAATTGTCTTTTGGTGAATCAAGAGAATGGTTTGGTTTGTTTATCTAATTTTAAACTATTAGCAAGTAATTAAAGTGTCGTTGAGTAAAATGGAAGAATAAAGATTAATATTTAAAATGACGAATAAAAATAAATGATTGAAAACTAAAAGGTAACAATGGAAAAGTACTAGCACACTTAATAAGAATTAACACTAGGAAAATTTTCTAAAAATAAAAACTTAGTTAAAAAGTACTATAAGAAAGTAAGAACGGAGTACACCAAAACAAGCCAAAAGAAGCCCCGATCGGAATGTTTTCCGATCAGTTGATCGGAATATGGGTGGAAGGGCTCAGATCGGAATATAGCAATACCTACCAAATCGGAATATGGTGAAATTGAGAGCAATCGGAATATGAGCTAGGCTACCAATCGGAATGTTAGAAAACACACTTAATCGGAATAATGGCAAGATTATCCAATCGGAAAGTCCAGAAACAAAATCAATCGTAATGATCAAAGGCACCACAATCGGAATGTGAAACAGTGGCTAGATCGGAATACTTGGGGGTGCCAGTCGGAATTAGGATAAACCCTTTTCCGATTGGCAAATCGTAAAAGGGATGGCTGCTCGGAATGGGACAATCGGAAAGCACCAATCGGAAAGGGGTTTTGTACCCTTTCCGAAATTTTAGGAATTCGGTTAGAAAGCTAGAAAATAAGCTATTAGATTGATCTTATTTCCAAAACTAAATCGAATCAACTAAACGGATCAAATAAGCACTTTGATCAACTTATTTGACTCGAAATTAATCAACTTTTTGGATCAACAATAAAAACATAAACTTTTTAAGGAAGATTTTTATAAAGTAAATAAGCTAATCATTAAAATAAGCCAATAAGCACAAAAGTCTTAAAGCTTAATCAAATGAAAACTTATGAAATGATCAAAAGATTAACTTTTTAAGCACGAAATCGTTAAGAACAACACGGATCTATTGATAATCGCACCAAAATCAATCTTAAATCAAAGAAAAGTAGAATGAGAATAAGGATTAAAAGCTTAAAATTGAACTTGATTAATAAAAATAAGCAATACAAAGAGTTTAATCTTAAAAGATTAAAAGAAAAAGATGAAGTTTAGTGAGAGAAAGTTTAAGACTTTCTCTCTCTAAAACTAGAGAAAACTAAAAAAGGTGAAAATTAACTAAAACTCTAACCACCCTCCTAATGACTATTAGGAGGGTATTTATAGGGAAGGTGGAGGGAGTGCATGTGTTGCATCTTCTTTCTTGCTTTCTTCACGTTTTCTCGACTCGACTTTAATTCTTTGTCTTTGTCGCCTCGGGATTTGAACTTGTCTTTGAATTTTCTTCTTCTATAAGACTTAAGTTCTTCGACTTCGTTAAACTTCCGCCTTTAGACTTTTTCTTCGATAAATCTTCAGAATAGGCCTTGGACTTCCGTTCTTTTTGCACTCTTGATCTTTTGACTTTGTCTTTTCCCGTTTTCTTCGATAAAAGCCCGTGAAAACCCGTGTTTTCTTCCTTTTTCATATTTTGGTCCTAAAACACAATAAAAACACAAACCACGCATAATTCCGACTTTTACGACATAAATCACACGTTTTGGTCTTGTTATTATTGGAAATAAGTGGTAAAAAGATAAGTGTTTTCACACTTATTAAATCCCCTACACTTGACCATTGCAATGTCCTCATGCAATGCATTAATTTTAAAGCACGGTTTACATTTTCCATCATAAATAACCCACCTTGGCCTTTATTAAATACTTAAACATAAAAGATAGAAATAAGTAAAGAAATTAAAAACTTACATTGGGTTTTGGCGGCCATGAACGTTTATCATCCTCAAGTTTCACGTTCCCCATACCAAGCTTAAAAACGAGATCATTGTTATTATAAGTTAGCAAACTATCACGAACTCATGTGGGCCAATTATTCACTTAGACTCCCTTATTCCTAGGTGTATCTCTTATATTTTATTTTTGTCTTGAATGATCACGAGGATGCATTGTTTGACTTATTTCGATAGTTATTTAGGCCGAAAATAAAGCGAACGATTTAATCAATAGTTAGCTAAAGGACCAAATATTTTAAAACTGCTTCTCGGGACCTCATAAAGTTCATATCTTGGCATAACTCGCTTCACGATTTGAGACCTTTCTCGGACCGATATTTGACAGCGACTTCATACTTCAAATCTTTGAGAGACGTTCTTGAAATAATGGTCTTCTCTTCATAATAGGAATTTCTTCACTTGATGTTTTTGAGAGATTCTTCATCTTTGGACCACGACTTCTTCATTTTTCTCCAATCTTTATTTTGGACTTTGATATACAACGATCCGCCTCCTTTTAGGACTTGGATCTATTTATCCTCATACCTTGTTAGGGTCTTTTCGGATAGACTTCTCCATGACTTTTGGGGATTTTTTGCTTTTCGTCGTGTGTCTTGATCCTTCATATAGATTTTCGATAAATGATTCTTCACATCACTTTCGGATCTTTAGCAACAAAATCTAGCCCTCATGCCTTGTTAGGGCCTTTTCGGACTCGCCAATCTTCGCATCCCGCTTCAATAAGTTATGCCTTGGCTATGAACTCTAATCCGTACCGAGCAACTTTTAAACGATCTGGGGCTAGAAGCTAAGTAACCTTTTAAATCGTACAACCTTATTTATTAGCAGATAAATTTATTAACAAGCGGAGGGAGAATAGGCTTATAATTAACTCACATAAATTCACGAAAGAATACCGAACTTATAAATGACTCTATCATCTCTCGTTCTCCATAGTTTAAAATCTCAAGGAATGAGACTCGTGGATGCTTAGCCTATTAAATCAAAGTTTTGGGTTTTCGAGTCGCCTATAGGATCTTGCAAATTCTTAGACTTTTTCAAGTTTAGAAATCGCGTTCTAAAGTTCCCTTGATAAGCGACTCTCTAGGATCAATTATAGGAACTTGCGAAAAGTTCTTGTTCTTAACCCGTGAGAGTTAAGACTTTCGCGTTTTATAGCTCCCTATATAAAAGCCTAGCAAAACTTGACTTAAACACGTTAAGGATACTAGCTAGAGTAGACTTAGGTAAGTAAACTCGGGTTGAGTCAAAATGTTCACGACTAAGAAAAATCTAAAACCACTTTATTGAAGAACTATTCTAGCAATGGAAAGAAACTAAACATAACAAAGGCAAATACAACTATACAACTAGGCCAAAATAGATTAAAAATTTTGAAAAATGTCGAAAAATCAAATTTTCCGGTTAAAATGAGGGCAAATTCATGGAAAAGACCACTTACTTTGATAGAAGTCCCCCCTACACTTGAGATAAACATTGTCCTCAATGTTTAAGCATGTGGGAGTAAACTCCCCTACACTTAGGACATTGTGCACTTTGTTTAAATCTTGTTAAGGAAAGGACAACTAAAGTGAATTCAATGTGAACATATAGAATATGAAATATTGAATCACAAGAGTTTAGGATAGAACCGGGAAGATGGGATCACAGTATCACGGTTCATCAAAAGTCATCAAGATGCTCTCTGAAGCTTTAATCCCTACACATCACAAGAAACAAGACAAGAAACATATGCGGGGCTCCCCTACACTTATTATGAAAGCAGTAAAGGATAGAACACTGGTTTCCTCCCGAGAAGCGCTTGTTTTTTATTACCGAGTCATGAGCCTGACGCGACCCAATTTTAGTGCTTGGGGAACGTGGTGAGGGATGGAATCATCTCTTGAGAGATGTCCTCACCAAAGTACAGCTTCAGACGCTGGCCATTCACCTTGAAATTGGGCCCATTCGGCTGAGAAAGCTCAATGGTCCCATAAGGAAAGACGTTGGCGACGGTGAATGGACCAGACCAGCGGCTCTTCAACTTGCCAGAGAAGATCTTCAACCGAGAGTTAAAGAGTAAGACTTGATCACCAACGTGGAACTCTCGGTTCTTGATTTTAGCGTCATGAATGATCTTGGTCTTCTCCTTGTAGATCAGCGAGTTCTCATAAGCTTTATTCCTTAGTTCGTTGAGCTCGTTGAGTTGAACCTTGCGATGATCACCGGCTTTGTTGATGTCGAAGTTAGCCCACTTCAAGGCCCAGTGCGCCTTATGTTCCAGCTCGATGGGTAGGTGGCAGGCTTTCCCGTACACAAGACGATAAGGTGTACAACCGATCGGGGTCTTGTAAGCAGTACGGAAAGCCCACAGAGCATCATCTAACTTATCGGCCCACGCGGCACGATGCTCTCCCACAGTACGCTCCAAAATTCTCTTCAAGCCACGGTTGGATATCTCGGCTTGCCCATTGGTTTGGGGATGATAGGCGTTGGAAAGACGGTGATTGACACCATACTTAGCCATGACTCTTGCAAATTGATCGTTGCAAAAATGAGTCCCGCGGTCACTGATAATAGCACGAGGAAGGCCAAATCGAGCGAAAAGCTGCTTCAAAAAGTTCACAACCACCCTCGCATCATTCGTAGGAAGAGCCTTAGCTTCAACCCATTTAGAAACATAGTCGACGGCGACGAGGATGTACTTGTTCCCTTTGGAGGATGGAAATGGCCCCATAAAGTCGATGCCCCATACATCAAAGATTTCACATTCCTATATGAAATTTTGAGGCATCTCATCCTTATGTGTGATCTTGACTTGGCGTTGGCAAGCATCACAATGCTTAACCATTTCGTGAGCATCACGATAAATGGTGGGCCAGTAGAATCCAGAATCAAACACTTTCTTAGCGGTGTAGTTGGGACCAAAGTGACCACCGGTGGGTCCTTTGTGGCAAGCTTGGAGGATGTCAAAAGCTGTCGGTCCGTCAACACATCGACGAATAATCAGATCAGCACACTGTTTGAATAGATAAGGGTCATCCCAAAAGTAAGTCTTAACATCATTCAAGAACTTCTTCTTTTGTTGAGATGTTAACCCTTTGATGAGAATACCACCCGCTAAGTAGTTTGCAATGTCCGCAAACCACGGGGTGTCATCAAGAGTGAGGTTTATAGACATTAAGGTCTCAAGGGGGAAAGAGTCATTGATCTCTTTGTTCGTATGATCCCCCTGATATGGATCCTCAAGTCGACTCAGATGATCCGCGGCCAGGTTTTCGGCTCCCTTCTTGTCACGAATTTCAATGTTGAATTCTTGAAGGAGTAAAACCCAGCAAAGAAGTCTTGGCTTAGAATCGTTCTTAGTCATCAAGTACTTCAACGCGGAATGGTCCGTGTATACGATGGTGGTGGATAAAACAAGATAGGGGCGGAATTTCTCAAAAGCATAGACAACAGCTAAAAGCTCTTTTTCGGTTGTCGTATAATGCAATTGAGCCCCCGTCATTGTTTTGCTAGCGTAGTGGATTGGTTGGAAGTGTTTATTCACTCATTGGCCCAAAACCGCACCAATAGAAAAGTCGCTAGCATCGCACATCAATTCAAAAGGTAGCTCCCAATTAGGAGTAACCAAGACCGGTGCCTTAGTTAGCTTATCCTTAAGAAGATTGAAGGCTTCGAGACACTCTTTAGAAAAGATAAAAGGAGTATCTTTTTCCAAGAGGTGGGTCATCGGGCGAGCGATTTTAGAGAAATCCTGAATGAATCGACGATAGAAGCCCGCATGACCCAGAAAACTTCTCACACCCTTCACGGTTGAAGGTGGAGGTAATTTGGCTATGACATCAACTTTAGCACGGTCGACTTCAAGACCGGATTTAGAGATTTTGTGTCCTAGCACAATGCCTTCTTTTACCATAAAATGGCATTTTTCCCAATTCAGAACAAGGCGAGTGTCTTCGCACCGCTTAAGCATACGTTCCAAATTGGCAAGGCAAGAAGAGAAGGAATCCCCGAAGACCGAGAAATCATCCATGAAGACTTCCATGGTTTGCTCAACCATGTCATGGAAGATAGCCAACATGCACCTTTGGAAAGTCCCGGGGGCATTGCATAAGCCAAAAGGCATTCTTTTATAAGCAAAGGTGCCATAGGGACAAGTGAATGTGGTCTTCTCTTGATCTTGGGGATCGATGGGTATTTGGAAATAACCCGAGAAACCATCAAGAAAGCAGTAATATTCATTACCCGCTAAACGTTCAAGCATTTGGTCCATAAAAGGTAGAGGGAAATGATCCTTTCTCGTGGCATCATTGAGTTTGCGGTAGTCTATACAAACTCTCCACCCAGTAACGAGACGGGTAGGAATTAACTCGTTGTTTGCATTGGGCACAACGGTGATTCCGCCTTTCTTAGGCACACAATGGACTGGACTAACCCATGGTGAATCCGAAATAGGGTAAATCATACCCGCATCAAGAAGTTTGATAACCTCTTTTTTGATGACTTCATGGATTTTAGGATTCACCCTTCGTTGGCTTTGAATTGTGGGCTTAAAGTCATCCTCCATGAGAATTTTATGTGTGCAGAAGTGAGGATCAATTCCACGGATGTCGGAGATTTTCCAAGCGATAGCTTGTTTATGCTTCTTCAACACAGCGACACGTCGGGCTTTTTCGTCTTCTTTCAGATCCTTTGCGATGATGACCGGTAACTTCTCGTTATCTTCCAGGAAAATGTACTCAAGATGAGGGGGTAGGTCCTTAAGCTCGAGAGTGGGAGGTTCCTCAATAGATGGTGAAACTAACGATGGATCATCATTAGTCACCTCTTTAGGATCAGGAGGAGAGAACGGGTCCTCATTGAGAAGTCTCTCAATAGTACTAATGTCTTCATCCCAATTGGTGGACAAATTATCATACTTAATATCGAGAGGACCCAAGCTAGCTTCGAAGTCATCCAAGTCACTTTCTCCGAAAGGAGTCAATGCTGGAGCAATTGAGGCAACGGTCGCAACATCATGAAAATGTTCTTTACAAGCCTCATCGAGAACATCAATAGCATTAACACTCTCATACGAATAAGGTTGCTTAGAAATCTTACCCATGTTGAAGACAATTTTATCGTCACCAACTCTCATGATTATTTCGCCTGCGGCTACATCAATAAGAGTGCGACCGGTCCTCAGGAATGAACGTCCTACGATTAATGGAACACGGGGATCCATCTCGTAGTCAACGACAACAAAATCCGCCGGGAAGGTGAATTTGTCGACTCCAACAAAGACATCTTCGGCTATCCCCACTGGATAAGCAACCGTACGGTTGGCTAATTCCAAAGTCATTTTGGTGGGGACTAGCTCGGGGAGAGATAATTGCTTCCAAACACTTAAAGGCATTAAGTTTATACTGGCACCTAGATCGGCTAGGGCCATGCAATTCTCTACTCCCGGGAAGTTGCAAGGAATCAAGAAGCGACCCGGATCACCAAGTTTGATGGGCAATTTCCTTAAGAGTACTGCGGAGCAGTTCTCATTAAGTTGGGTCTGAGCGATGTCAAGAAGCTTTTCCTTATCACTTAAGAGATCTTTAAACATCTTAGCGTATTTGGGCATGTGAGCGAGAGCCTCGGCAAAGGAGATGTTAAAATTCAATTGTTTGAACATTTTAAGGAAGTTCGAAACCTGAATATCATCCTTGCTCTTTTGCTTCTCTTTCCTCAACCTCGAAGGATAAGGTATATTGGATGAAGAAGAAGGCTTTAAGGGAATAGGATCACTCACAACCACGGGTGGTGGGGACATGGGGATAGAAGGTGAAGGAGGTGAGGAAATTTGCTCTTTTTCCTTGTTCACAATCACTGGTGGAGGTGTAGGAAGCTCAGGTTCCATATAACCTTTTCCACTACGAGTGGTGATTGCTTTCATCTCCCCTCTTGGATTCGCAACGGTATTACTCGGAAGAGTACCCGAAGAAGAGGGTTGATTACCTTGGATGAGCGAACCAATCATATCACGAAGGTGAACAGCTTGATTATTAAAAGAGTTTTGCATGTTTGCATTAATTTCGTTGCTGTGTTTGGCCATATCATTCCTTAGCTCGGCTCGAATATCGCTCCCTTGTTTCACCATGTCATTCTTCAAGTTGACAAATTGACTCTGAAGATTCGTCACCATCTCACGATTAGTCTTCATGAACGTCTCGACGTCTTGATTAACTGCCATCGGTGGATTGAGAGGTGGAGCTTGGTAAGCTTGAGAATTTCCTTGAGTTGGGTATGGGTTTCTTTGGGATTGATATTGATTTTGAGCACGAGGTTGGGATTGGTTGTTTCGGTTATAGCTTTGTTGTTGGTTTTGGTTTGCAGGAGGGAAACCGGGAGGAGCAAGATAATTGTTGGAACGATAACTTAGCAAGCCACGGTCTCTTTGAGGGTGGGCTTGATAGCCTCCCGTGGGATAAGTGCCGTAAGCTGCGTTAACGTTTCAGAATAATTGCCTTGGGTAGAAGGACAATCATTATAAGAATGAGGACCACCACATGTGTCACAAGAAATAGCAACGGCTTTAGCTTGTTGAAAATTGTTTGTGGCTATGGACATGAAATCTTTGTGCATCATTGCGATTTGTCGGGTAAGTTCGGATATCTCAGGATTGGAAGTAGTAGAAGAAACATTGACTCTCTGATTAGATCTTGAGGATGCGGATGAATCCCAATTCTTGTGGTGAGTAGTCATGTTTTCGATCAACTCTCGACACTCCTCCGGTCTCCTTTTCATAAAAGTACCACCGGCGGCGGCATTGATCGTGTCACGATCACGAAAAGTGAGACCATTATAGAAGGTGTCAATGAGAGTGACGGGGAGCATATTGTGATTAGGACAGCGGTCGATCAAATCATTGTAGCGTTCCCAAGCATCGAAAAGTGATTCATCATTCTCTTGCATGAATCCACTAATTTGGTTACGAAGGCTAGTGACCATGGATGGGGGAATGTAGCGCGATAAAAAGCGTTGAGTCATGTCGTTCCACGTATGAATAGAATTCTTAGGAAGAGGTCAAACCATTTTTCGGCATGGTGAGAAAGCGAGTGGGGAAAAAGTTGGAGGCGAAGGTCATCCATAGAAACACCGGAACACTTCATGCTTTGGGTCATGGTAATGAATTTGTCGAGGTGTTTGTTGGCATCATCATCCGGAATTCCACGAAATGGGTTCGTTTGCACTTGCTGGATCATGTGATGCTTCAATGAAAACTCCTAAGCCGTGACGTGCATTGGCGCAATCGGGCCTCCGCGTCCGTTCATGGTGGGTTGGCACAATTCCTCCATGGTTCGTAAATTAGGTAGGAGGACATTGTTGTTGTTGTTGTTGTTGTTATTCAAATTGTGTTGAGGTGGGTGATTATTGTTGTTGTTAACACCAACCATATCTAAATCTTCAAGAGTCTCGGGCTCAGAATAGTTCGAAGATCTAGTACGCATACACCTGCAGAAGAAAAATATACACAAAGAATATCTATATAATCTTTTTGGTGCAAAACCTTTTGAAAAGAATTGCTTTTAATGATTTTTTTTAATGTTTTTGTATTTTTGAAGAGTTTTATATTTTTTAGGATTTTTGAAAATTTTAAAGCAATGAAAATAACGTTCAAAGAACGGATCCCAAAATGCAATGCGTCTCTCACTAAAAACCGTTTATCGTAACGAAAAGAGCCGGCAGCGGCGCCATTTAATATTTGGTTTTTAGGCCTCGTATCAAAATTCGTTAGTCCCAAGTCTTTTCGAATTGAAAACCGGTCTTAAGTGCGACTCAATTGTCTTTTGGTGAATCAAGAGAATGGTTTGGTTTGTTTATCTAATTTTAAACTATTAGCAAGTAATTAAAGTGTCGTTGAGTAAAATGGAAGAATAAAGATTAATATTTAAAATGACGAATAAAAATAAATGACTGAAAACTAAAAGGTAACAATGGAAAAGTACTAGCACACTTAATAAGAATTAACACTAGGAAAATTTTCTAAAAATAAAAACTTAGTTAAAAAGTACTATAAGAAAGTAAGAACGGAGTACACCAAAACAAGCCAAAAGAAGCCCCGATCGGAATGTTTTCCGATCAGTTGATCGGAATATGGGTGGAAGGGGTCAGATCGGAATATAGCAATACCTACCAAATCGGAATTTGGTGAAATTGAGAGCAATCGAAATATGAGCTAGGCTACCAATCGGAATGTTAGAAAACACACTTAATCGGAATAATGGCAAGATTATCCAATCGGAAAGTCCAGAAACAAGATCAATCGGAATGATCAAAGGCACCACAATCGGAATGTGAAACAGTGGCTAGATCGGAATACTTGGGGGTGCCAGTCGGAATTAGGATAAACCCTTTTCCGATTGGCAAATCGGAAAAGGGATGGCTGCTCGGAATGGGACAATCGGAAAGCACCAATCTGAAAGGGGTTTTGTACCCTTTCCGAAATTTTAGGAATTCGGTTAGAAAGCTAGAAAATAAGCTATTAGATTGAGCTTATTTCCAAAACTAAATCGAATCAACTAAACGGATCAAATAAGCACTTTGATCAACTTATTTGACTCGAAATTAATCAACTTTTTGGATCAACAATAAAAACATAAACCTTTTAAGGAAGATTTTTATAAAGTAAATAAGCTAATCATTAAAATAAGCCAATAATCACAAAAGTCTTAAAGCTTAATCAAATGAAAACTTATGAAATGATCAAAAGATTAACTTTTTAAGCACGAAATCGTTAAGAACAACATGGATCTATTGATAATCGCACCAAAATCAATCTTAAATCAAAGAAAAGTAGAATGAGAATAAGGATTAAAAGCTTAAAATTGAACTTGATTAATAAAAATAAGCAATACAAAGAGTTTAATCTTAAAAGATTAAAAGAAAAAGATGAAGTTTAGTGAGAGAAAGTTTAAGACTTTCTCTCTCTAAAACTAGAGAAAACTAAAAAAGGTGAAAATTAACTAAAACTCTAACCACCCTCCTAATGACTATTAGGAGGGTATTTATAGGAAAGGTGGAGGGAGTGCATGTGTTGCATCTTCTTTCTTGCTTTCTTCACGTTTTCTCGACTCGACTTTAATTCTTTGTCTTTGTCGCCTCGGGATTTAAACTTGTCTTTGAATTTTCTTCTTCTATAAGACTTAAGTTCTTCGACTTCGTTAAACTTCCGCCTTTAGAATTTTTCTTCGATAATTCTTCAGAATAGGCCTTGGACTTCCGTTCTTTTTGCACTCTTGATCTTTTGACTTT
This sequence comes from Glebionis coronaria, assembly GCA_025667525.1. Classification (NCBI taxonomy): domain Eukaryota; kingdom Viridiplantae; phylum Streptophyta; class Magnoliopsida; order Asterales; family Asteraceae; genus Glebionis; species Glebionis coronaria. Next base: position 477,335,961 of record CM046874.1, read on the forward strand.
GTCTTTTCCCGTTTTCTTCGATAAAAGCCCGTGAAAACCCGTGTTTTCTTCCTTTTTCATATTTTGGTCCTAAAACACAATAAAAACACAAACCACGCATAATTCCGACTTTTACGACATAAATCACACGTTTTGGTCTTGTTATTATTGGAAATAAGTGGTAAAAAGATAAGTGTTTTCACACTTATTAACGATGCAATTTGGGTTATCGTTGATCGACTTACCAAATCAGCTCATTTCTTACCGATCCGCAAGGAAGATACGGTAAGTAAACTCGCAGATACGTACAGACGAGAGATCATGAGACTACACGGTGCACCATCCAGCATCGTCTCAGACAGAGATCCTCGATTCACTTCGCGCTTTTGGAAAAGTCTGCAGAAAGCATGGGGAACACAACTTAAGCTTAGCACGGCTTTTCATCCTCAAACGGACTGACAGTCGGAGCGAACCATTCAAACATTGGAGGATATGTTGAGATCATGTGCGTTGGAATGGACGGGTGATTGGGACGAATACATCTGTTTGGTGGAGTTTGCGTACAACAACAGCTGGCACGCGAGCATCAAGTGTGCTCCATTTGAGATGTTGTATGGCAGAAAGTGTCGCGCCCCAATCTGCTGGGATCAGGTTGGCGAGCGAACACTCGAAGGACCAGAAATCATAGAGATGACAAACGAGAAGATCACAGTAGCTAGGCAGAAGATTCAGGAGGCACGGTAGCGTCAAAAGAGTTACGCCGACAAGCATCGTAGGGATTTACACTTTAATGTAGGAGACCACGTCTTCCTTAAGGTTTCGCCGGCACGTGGTGTTAAACGCTTCGGGGTTAAAGGGAAGCTCAGTCCTCATTTCATCAGACCGTTTGATATCATTGAACGAGTCGGTGAAGTATCTTACCGATTGGCATTACCTCCGCAGCTTTCGCATGTGCACAATGTGTTTCATGTGTCCTTACTCAGAGGGTATCAATATCAACCCCTTCACATGGTTCAGTATCCACTGGAACAGATTCGTGAAGATCTCACTTTTATAGAAGAACCCGAACGAGTTCTTGACAGGCAAGAACGAGTCATGAGAAAGAAGACGATTCCATTCGTCAAAATTCTATGGAGGGATCATACCGAGCGGGAAGCCACTTGGGAAACGGAGGAGTCTATCCGGGCTTCTTACCCTCATTTCATACTTTGAATTCAGGTATGTTCTTCTTTTCCAGTTACTTTATCTATAATTCCGGGACGAATTATTCTTTTTAGGGGGGAAGAGTTGTAAAACCCGCATGCTTTTACCATGCATACTACCTTAAGTTCGTACGTACTAGTTAAAAACTTTCCTAATATAGCATGATTACGATTACGTATTAGGAGTTTACGTATTACGTACGTGTTAGAACACGATAAATATTTTATTTGCACGATCACGTAATAATTATTTAGCAATAATTAATCACGAACATACGATCAAGGAATCACGAGAGCAATTAAAACACGAGTTATTATTAATTACGTATATATATTTAATACGAGCGTAATTAAATATATAAGTGTATGGTATTTACGTAACGAGAACATTTAAAACACGAACATAATTAAACATAAATGTGTACGAATTTACAAGACACGAAACGAGGTACGGGAACCCCCCGAGGGAGTCCCTACCCGAGGCCAACACAAGGTAATGGGCCAAGCCCATTACCAATTTTACTAAAAGGGGGATAAAAAGAGTTTTACTACTCAAATCAAAGTTACAGAAGAATTTTAAGAAAAACCTAAAACCCTTCCTCCTCCTCCTTTTTGTGCCGCCACCTACAACCACCATCAAGGTGATTTCTTTGATCTTAGATCTTGTTAAATTAGTGTTTGTTCGTGTTTGTTCTTCACCCTCTTGATCCACGAATACGGTAAAACCTTTTTTAACTTGTTTTCTTTTTAATTAATCTTTTATTAATTAAGAACACGTGATGTTTTTCATAAAAACACATTAATTAAACCTAGATCTAACATGTTTTGATCATTAATTAATCAAAGGGGTCGATCTAAGGGGTGTTTGTTTTGGGCCGCAAGGTATAACCGACCCCAAGGGGGGTTCGGTTTGTTTTAGCCGACCACCACCAAGACCTTTTTGGTCTTGGTTGGTGCGTGTGGGTCCCACGGCAGCAAGGGGGTACCCCGATTTGGTTCGGGGTACGGTGTTGTTTCATATCCGGTGCATGTTTTTAGGCCTAGATCCAGATCATGATTATGTTAGTGTTTATGTTATAAACTTATGTTAAGTATTAAATTTATAAGATGTAATTAATTTAATAACATGACTTAGGTTAACCAATTATTAATAAACATGAATTATTTTTAACCTAAGTATTTATATTATTAAGACTTATAATTAATTAATTATTTTAAAAACCATGGATATAATTAATTAATTAAACATGACTTAGGTTATATTATTAGTGTTTAATAATACATATTTTAACCTAAGTATTTATTATATTTAATTAAAAACATGTCATACTTTAATAAAATATTATAACCTATAGTTTAATTAAATTACATGAAATAATTATTAAACTATATAATATATCATATGACTTAGGATATAATCATGAAAACACTTAGGCTTATTTACTTAGCTTATTTAATCAGCTTATTTCTAATTATGGAAATTTCTATTTTTAGAAACTTAATTAAATAAGGCAGCTATTTTATTTATGTAAACCAGCTATTTTTAGAAACTTATTTATTTAAGGCAGCTAATCTATTTATAGAAACTTATCTAATTAAGGCAGCTAATCTATTTATGGAAACTTTCTATTTTTAGAAACTTATCTATTTTAAGCAGTAAATCTATTTTTGGAAACTTTCTGTTTTTGGAAACTTTCTATTTTTGGTAACTTTCTATTTTTGGAAACTTTCTATTTTAGGAAACCTGCTATTTTTTGAAAGTTACTTATTATTACACAATAAGTATAATAACACATGAAATACCAGAAATACTTAATCAGATTGAACAGAATATAAGATTTAACACAGTTTAAGGCTTTAAACAGTGTAAATAGTAAGAACACATAAAATAAGCTAAGACATGATATAAAACCAGCTATGTATGTAGTAAGCAGATACTTATTTCATGTACGTATTTATTTAGCACTAGTGTTTCGGAAGTAGGATTCTCGCAGTTCATCGTTCTCGTTCACTGGACATAAGGTACGGATTCCCGTCCTTTCAGTATGGACATTCTTTCCTTATTAGGATTTCCCCGTATGCAGCCAACTGTTTTCCCGTAGTATAAGTATGAGTTTGATTGCTTATGTTTTTAATATGATTACCTATAGCCATATACATGCATGACCAGTTTCACCTAGTTATGGAGGTACCATAACCATAACATTAGAGGCACTGATGTTATGACTTCACCACGGCGGAGTGATTGCTCGTGGCGTCCCTTTAGCTTTTGGCCATTTATTTATATTTATCATGTGGGGCGTATGGGTTCATCCTAGTTACGCGTTTTTATTCAGGATTACATGGTGAATGTGGTGTGTGCCTTGCATCCTTCACAAGGAGGTGATCCCTCCTACCCATAAAACCAGTATATTAAATTAGAGGCAGCCCCTCTAATTTGCATGATGAGGTCACCCCTCCATTTATTCATGCACGGTGGATATTCATGACCTATATTGGCTAAATGGTAAAATATGACAAACAGTTTTTATAAGATAAACATAAGACTTTCAAACTATAAAACCAGTTTTGTTATGACTTAACAAGGTTACTCGGGACTTAGTTTCTTCCGCTGTTATTATGTTATATGCTTATCCTATTCATGCTTTATTGTACATCCGTGCACTGAGCGTATTGCTCAACCGTTTTCCTTTTCTATGTTCCCAAAACGGCAGGTACTCAGGGACGCTCGTAGACACTAAGAGTACGTGCATATGGACTGGAAGCTGTCTAGCCTTCTTTACATTATGCATTTCTTTCCTTTATGATACTTATGCTTTGGACATTGTTTCGTCCTTATTCCTTACTATCCTATGTTTGTGTGTGATGAGCTTTACTTTTGGACTACCGATGTTTGATTCCGGTATTTTCCTTTATATGGTCAAGTAATGTTTAGACATTTTACCTTGTATGCTTTGATGACACGCCATAATTGCTGTGATATTTCCATTTCCAAAATGGGGCGTTACAAAAAGAGTCTCAGGAAAGACTTTAGCTAGCTCATTTTTGAAAAGATGAAAAGGAGACAGCTTTATGGACTTATCAGACCAGTAGGATCTGATAAGCTGAATACTTGAACAAATTAAACAGCAGGAATTTAAATGATTTAAACACTAACAAAAAAACAGTTAACACATCCGTAACAACAACATCACGCAAAAATCAACCATCCAGTTTCAAGTGCAGTCTCACTAAAATGCTCTTAAATCGTTTCAGATTAATCAACCTTTTAATCATACAGTACTAGTAGCTCTAACTTAAATCTGATATCTCAAATCACACAATAGAGCAGCAGACATCAACTTTTGTAACTTACTTATCAGCTAAACATATCAGATAACAACTAAACAATCTCATTTAAAAATAAAACACACTGGAAAAATTCAAGTGATATAGTATTATCATATCAAATCTCTAAAACAATGGTACACTACTTAGTAAAATCATACTACTTTTCCTGACTAACCAATAAAACATAAAACCGTAAAAAACTAATTAAATCCTCAATCCAAGTTTAAAGACCAGATAACGCAAATTAGCTTATCAGTTAAAACTAACAACCTTTTAAACAACATCAATCAATCCTTAATCCCTTACAGAAACTTTTAACTCGTCAGTTAATGTAATCCATGGCAGTCCAACAACATTCAAACGTATAATCATAAAATCAAATATCATATAATCAACATCGCAGAAAAATCAAAGAAACAGATTCATAACATGTTTATAACCTAAACATTAAACCATTTAAACTTCTAATAAACTAAATATCATAAAAATCTAAAAGTTAAATGCACCTTTTTGAGATATCCGTTGAGACGTAGGTTTGCGCTGAGAAACCTATGAACCGAGAGTGAAACCACCATCACCGTTACCACCATATAACATCTCGAAACATCAATATTAAACGAACCGAGCAAATTTGATTTTTCACTTACCCAGTGGGGATAAGTGTGGATCCAAACTTTACTTTTAACATTAAAATATAAGCTATTAATTAGCTTATTCTTAACATCTCAAACATTACCCTTGTGAAACAGTTAATAGATTTAACTCGTAAATCAATTTAAGCAGTAAAAGAACAAGACACGAATGGAATTAAATCGACTGATCTTTTATTAATTTTTCAGGAAATAATACAAAGCTAGATAAAAAGGAAATACAACATTTAACCTAAAACTATTTCTACTGAGTAACTTTAAAAATAAAGAAAGGATGATTTTTTACAAGATAATTGGGGGTTTTTATAGCCACCCCCGAGGCTTGCTGAGGAGGATATTCGGATATTCCAAGGAATATCCTTCTTTAATCTTGGCCAATAGATCAACAATTGATCTTCTCTCTCCTGTTTAGCTTGAATCGGACGGTTGATATATCACAACTAGCACACGGATTGCCAACGTGGCATCCGTGTGTGCTAGTTGTGCTTCTTTAAAGGCCTTTGATTGGTGGGATAGGAAGAGTGAGGTGTTTCTTCAAATCATGAGTTGCCACGTCGCCTCTTCATTCCTCCCTTTCTCTTCCTTAAACCATGGGGGTTTTATTCCCCTTTGTGTGAATTAGTTTTGTAGGTTAAAAGCCCCAAATAATATTAATTAATTATTGGTCTAGGGTTTTGAACACAGTAACTTAAAGTTACTGGTTTATTTGTTTTGGGGAAGATGGAGGAAATGGGGAAGAAGGTGCACACATAGAAAGTGACGTTATTTATTTATTGGTGAGTGAAAAAATGTGTATCGGTTTATTTAATGGAAGAAAACGTGTGTGACGTGTGAAGATGAGTGGAATAAATATGGGTGGATGAGTGATGAATGGGGATATTCGTTTAATAAGATAAAGTGAAAGTATGAAAATGTTTTATATAAAACGTTATAATGATTGAAAACCTAAAAGCCCATAACTTTATTTACTCCTTATCAATTTGGGCTTGGGCCAGTGTTAATTCTCCATCCTCACATTGATAATGTTGTTGGGCTATATCTTGGGCCTTTTGGACTTTCAAAAACCTCTTATAAATAACTTGAATATTAAATGGGCTTTTGAGCCCATTTACCCCATTGTGGGACCCACTTGGTCCATAAACTTGACAATTGATGAAATCCACTCAAGTCGAGCTCCATTTTGGCTTCATTGATCTTTTTCTTCAAACTCGTGTCGATTTTTGTCGGTTTTTGCGAACTTGGTACCTACACACATTCAAACAAGAAATACACATATACAAGGCATATTTGATACATTTCATGCATAATTTCATTATTTAAAGATACAAATGATATGAGTATTTAAGCTCATATCAAACTCCCCCATGCTAAGCAATTGCCGTGTCCTCACGCAATGATAAAATTAAACATAAGCTACAATATTATTCAACTTATAACACTTTATTTTGTAAAGACATAAAATAACTTTAAGGATCATAAAAGCTCAAATAGATTCATCGTCCTCGACTTTTCACTTTTCCATGCCAAGTGCAAAAACAAGATCATTGTTATTATAAGTTAGCAAACTAACATGAACTCATGTGGGCCAATTATTCACTTAGACTCCCTTATTCCTAGGTGTATCTCTTATATTTTATTGTTGTCTTGAATGATCACGAGGATGCATTGTTGACTTATTTTGATAATTTATTAGGCCGAAAATAAAGTGAACGATTTAATCAATAGTTAGCTAAAGGACAAAATCTTTTAAAACTGCTTCTCGGGACTTCATAAAGTTCATATCTTGGAATAACTTGCTTCGCGATTTGAGACCTTTCTCGGACCGATATTTGGCAGCGACTTTATACTTCAAACCTTGAGAGACGTTCATGAAATAATGGTCTTCTCTTCATATAGGAATTTCTTCACTTGAAGTTTTGAGAGATTCATACTTGGACCACGACTTCTTCATTTTTCTCCAATCTTTATTTGGGATTTTGATATACAACGATCCGCCTCCTTTTTGGACTTGGCTTCATTTATCCTCATACCTTGTTATGGTCTTTTTGGATAGATTTCTCCATGACTTTTGGGGAGTATTTTGCTTTTCTTCGTGTGTCTCGATCCTTCATATTGATTTTTGATAAATGATTCTTCACATCACTTGAGATCTTTAGCAATAAAATATAGCCCTCATGTCTTGTTAAGACCTTTTTGGACTTGCCAATCTTTGCATCCCGCTTCAATAAGTTATGCCTTGGCTATGAACTCTAATCCATACCGAGCAACTTTTAAACGATCTTGGGCTAGAAGCTAAGTAACTTTTCAAATCGTTCAACCTTATTTATTGCAGTTAAATTTATTAACAAGCGATGGGAGAATAGGCTTATAATTAACTCACATAAATTCCCGAAAGAATACCAAACTTATAATTGGCTCTATCATCTCTTGTTCTCCATATTGTAAAATTTCAAGAATGTGAAATCAATGGATACTTAGCCTATTAAATCAAAGTTTTGGGTTTTCAAGTCATCTATAGGATCTTGCATCTTCTTATACTTTTTCAAGTTTTAGAATTGGCGTTTTAAAGTTCCCTTGATAGACGACTCTCTAGGATCAATTATAGGAGCTTGCGAAAAGTTCTTGTTCTTAACTCGTATGAATTAAGACCTTCGCGTTTTAAAGCTCCCTACATAATAGCCTAGCAAAACTAAATTCAAATACGTTAAGGAAAAGCTAAGGTTAAAAACCGAGTCGAGTCAAAAACTATTCTTATTTTCACCAACGGAAAGCCTACAATCGTGTCAAAAGCACTAATTTTCTTTATTAAAACTTAAAAATAACACTAAAAATTTAAAATTTTATTGAAAAATGAGAAAAACAATACGTTTGGACACGACAAAAGCAATTGCAAGCGATTATATCGATTGACTCCCCCATGCTAAAACCAAACATTGTCCTCAATGTTTCTTAGCTCAAGAGTAACACCCCCTTGCTAAAACACGAAGAGTCTAATGCAGAATCCTAGCATGGTAAGAGCACGTAAATCTATAAGCCGTTTATTAATTATGCCTCAAGATAAAACGTTAGTCGATAAAAATCAAGGGTAAAAGTGTGCCCCTTTTTGGCATTCAAAGAATGAAAGATCAAGTGGACCAACAAAAACCGAACACGAGAGTCTTCAAATATTAGGGTCATACCTAAGATCACAACACAACAAAACACGAGCACGAGCTTGAAAGATCAAGCCTTATTAGGTGTTAGAAAATAGAAAGAAGATAGAATGTATGGGACTCCCCCACAAGGCACCTCGTTTTTGTTCACCGAGTTATGAGCTCGACTCGATCCCCGCATTCATTGGTCCTTAGGGAAAGTTTGAAGATCCGGGACAACCTCCGTAGGTATGTCCCCTCCAAAATAGTGTTTCACACGATGACCATTCACCTTAAAGTTAGGCCCGTCTTTTTGAGCTAGCTCAACGGTGCCATAAGGGAAAACTTGTGCAATGGTGAATGGTCCGGACCAAGGGGATTTAAGCTTGCCCAAGAAAATCTTAAGTCTAGAGTGGAATAAGAGGACTTGATCACCAACATTGAAAATGCGGTTTTTGAACTTAGAGTCATGAATCCTCTTAGTCTTCTCTTTATAAATCAAAGAATTTTCATAAGCTTGATCCCTTAATTCACTTAGTTCATTCAATTGAACCTTGCGATGATCACCCGCGGTCCTCAAATCAAAGTTACAATGCTTAAGAGCCCAATACGCCTTATGTTCGAGTTCAATTGGCAAGTGGCATGCTTTTCCTTAGACCAACCTAAATGGTGTACAACCAATTGGCGTCTTGTAAGCCGTACGGAAAGTCCACAATGCATCGTCCAATTTATCCGACCATGAAGTGCGATTTTCTCCAATAGAACGCTCCAAAATCCTTTTAAGAGCACGGTTTGAAACCTCCACTTGACCACTCGTTTGAGGGTGATAAGCAGTAGAAAGTCGATGAGTGACACCATATTTCTTTAGAACTTTTTCAAATTGTTCATTACAAAAATGGGTCTCACGATCACTTATAATAGCCCGCGGAGTTCCAAACCTAGCAAAGAGTTGTTTCAAAAATTTCACCACAACTCGAGCATCATTCGTGGGCAAAGCCTTAGCTTCAACCCATTTAGACAAATAGTCCACGGCTACGAGAATGTATTTGTTTCCTTTCGAAGATGGAAACGGCCCCATAAAATCGATCCCCCACATGTCAAAGATTTCACAAACTTGGATAATATTTCGAGGCATTTCATCCCTTTGTGAGTTATTTCCTTGACGTTGACAAGCATCACAAGTCTTGATCAAGTCTTGGGCATCAAGATATATGGAAGGCCAAAAGAAGCCGGCATCAAAGACTTTCTTCGCGGTGGCGTTAGCACCATGATATCCCCCGGTGGGTCCCTCATGACAAGATTTAAGGATATCTTGAGCTTCTTTGCCAAACAGGCACCTACGAATCACTTGATCCGCGCACACACGAAACAAATAGGGGTCGTCCCAAAAGTAGTTAGAGATATCCTTGAAAAACTTTCGTTTTTGTTGGGACGACATACCCTTGATCACAAACTTCCCCGCATGGTAATTTGCGATGTCCGCAAACCATGGGGTACTATCATTACCACGAAAAGCAATCATACCAAGCGTCTCGAGAGGAAATGTTTCATTGATTTTCTTGTTCTCTCGATCGCTTTGGTGAGGATTCTCATGTCGAGATAAATGATCGGCCGCGAGATTCTCGGCTCCTTTTTTGTCTAGAATTTTGACATTAAATTCTTGAAGGAGGAGAATCCACCGGAGCAACCTCGGCTTAGCATCTTGTTTATTAAGAAGATATTTGATAGCCGAGTGGTCCGTATACAATATGGTTTGAGACAAGACGAGATATGGTCTAAACTTTTCAAAAGCATACACAACGGCAAGAAACTCCTTTTCCGTTGTAGTGTACTTTGTTTGAGCATCCGTCATAGTCTTACTTGCATAGTGTATAGGCAAGAAGTGTTTTAACTTACGTTGCCCCAAAACCGCACCTACCGCATAATCACTAGCATCACACATAATTTCAAAAGGTAGATCCCAATCCGGGGCAACCAAGATTGGAGATTCGGTTAACTTTCTTTTAAGCATCTCAAAGGCTTGAATACACTCATCCGAAAAGATGAAAGGAGTCTCTTTTTCCAAAAGATGGGTCATAGGCCGAGCTATCTTAGAGAAGTCTTGTATAAAACATCAATAGAAACCGGCATGGCCGAGAAAACTCCTTACTCCCTTAACGATGGTGGGTGGAGGCAATTTGGCAATCACGTCGATTTTAGCCCTATCAACCTCAATACCGGCCTTAGAGATCTTATGTCCTAACACAATTCCCTCTTTGCACATGAAGTGACATTTTTCATAATTAAGCACAAGATTCATTTCCTCACAACGTTGCAACATTTTTTCAAGGTTAGAGAGACATGAAGTAAAAGATTCCCCAAAAACCGAAAAGTCATCCATGAATACTTCCATGGTTTTCTCGTTCATATCATGGAAAATGGACGTCATGCACCTTTGGAACGTCACCGGAGCATTGCATAGTCCAAAAGGCATGCGACGATAGGCAAATGTTCCATAAGGACAAGTGAATGTGGTCTTTTCTTGATCACGAGGGTCAATGGGGATTTGGAAATAGCCGGAAAATCCATCCAAAAAGCAATAGAATTCATTCCCCGCTAGTCTCTCTAACATTTGATCCATAAAAGGTAATGGAAAATGATCCTTCCTAGTGGCATCATTAAGTTTCCTATAGTCAATACACACACGCCAACCGGTCACAAGTCTAGTAGGAATCAATTCATTATCCTCATTAGTAACAACCGTCATTCCTCCTTTCTTTGGAACACAATGCACGGGGCTAACCCATGGACTATCCGAGATAGGGTAGATCATTCCGGCGTCTAGAAGTTTAGTGACTTCCTTTTTTATCACCTCATGAATCTTTGGATTGACCCTTCTTTGATTTTGGATAGCGGGTTTATAATCATCCTCCATTAGAATTTTATGAGTACAAAATTTGGAATCTATACCCTTAATGTCGGATAATTTCCATGCAATGGCCCGTTTATGCTTCTTAAGCACTTTGATGAGTTCATCCTTTTCATTTTCCTTTAATCCCTTAGCAATAATCACCGGTAGATGTTTTAACTCAAGAAAAGCATACTCCAAATGAGTGGGTAATTCCTTAAGTTCTAATTCGGGTGCTTCCTCAATAGATGTTTTAACTTTAGTCTCATTTTCATTCACAACTTTTAGTTCCATAGGTGGTGAGTCAAAAGGATCCAAATTCAACAATTTTTCAATCAACGCAATATCTCCCTCGGGATCAAAATTCTAACAATCAAACTCACTAGGATAAAATGGTGTGCTAAGGTAATCATCAATTTCCTTTTTGATTTTTGAATAACCATTATTCTCAAGCTCTTCAAGATCGAAGTCACCTCCCTCAAATGGAGTGAGTGGAGGTTTAGCCAAAGAGATAATAGGATCCGATGAAGTGGGATTGCCACTTTTAGAAGTATCCGAAAAACCAAGCATATCTTGCGAAGCCTCTCCACTAGCAACATCAATCACATCGATTTGATTGATTGATTCCTCGTCCTCCTCGGAAGAGGGCTTCGGGATATTAACAACATTAAGAGTGATACTTTCATCATCAAAACGTAAAGTCAACTTCCCCTCTTGCATGTCAACTAAAGAACCGGTCGTATTTAAAAACGGTCTTCCCAAAATAAGAGGCACACGAGAATTTTCCAGATAATCACAAATCACAAAATCCGCCGGAAAAATGAGCTTTCCTACTTTGACTAATACGTCCTCGGCTATACCTTTTGGAAAGGCGATCGATCGATCCGCTAGCTCGATAGTCATCTTAGTAGGTGTAAGCTCGGGAAGTGATAACCTTTTCCACACGGAAAGAGGCATCAAGTTAATGCTAGCGCCTAGATCGGCTAATGCTAAGCATTCTTCCATATTAGGGAAATCACATGGTATCAAAAATTGACCGGGGTCTCCAAGCTTTTTGGGAAACTTTTTAGAGAGAACCGCGGAACAACTTTCATTTAAGGACGTAGATACTTCAACTAATTTCTCCTTATCGTTCATCAACTTTTTAATTGTCGAAGCAAACTTAAGCATGCTAAGCAATGCATCCGCGAAACTAAGATTAATATACATTTTCTTAAACACATCAAGAAACGTAGAAACTTGAGCATTGGTCTTTTCACGGAGATTCTCTTTGGTAAGTCTCTAAGGGTAGGGTAGTGTGGGTTTAGTCTTCGGAAGCTCGGGTTCCGGAATAGGCAATTGGTCTACCTTTGGTGGAATAGGAATTTCCTTTTCTTTAACCACCTCGGGTTCTTGCTCCACACTCCTCACCGGAGAGGTACTCACACGTGGTAGCAAAGGTCCGTCTAAAGCTTTCCCACTACGTGTGGTTATGGCTTTCATCTCACCCTTCGGGTTTGGAATAGTATTACTAGGTAAACAACCCGAAGAAGAGGAAGGTTTGGTCATAAAAGATTCAAACATCGAGAGTAATTTATTTTGACCTTGTTCCAAACTTTGTTGCATACGATTTTGACTTTACTCTAAATTTTGTTGCAAACGATTTTGACCTTGCTCAAACATTTGCTCAAATCTTTGTTCAATTCTTTGTTGATTAAGCTCAATTTTATTATTTTGGCCTTTAATCGTATTTTGAAACTCATTTTTCAAAGTTGCCATTTGTCCTTGAATGTTATTTTGAAAAGCCTTCAAATTTTCCTCGTTCGATTTAATGTAGCTTGACAAATCATTTTGATTAGACACTAAATCATCCCATGTTAAGATCGAACCCGGTGGTTCTTTCTCATACCAAAGCTTAGCATTACCCTCGAGCGAGTACTAAAAAAGCATGAGCTTAATCACGTCATTCGGCAAATCTCTAAACTTGAGAGTCGAGGTAATTCGATTAAAATTCCGTATGTGAGAAGCGGGCTATCGGTCTCATTGCCACGAAATTGGTCGGCACGAATGAGCGATAAGAGACCCGTCTTAATCTCAAAATGATCCGCCAAAATAGCCGGCACAACGATTGCTTCCCCATACCCTTCGGTGGGTGCACGGAGCAATTCCTCCATTGTTCGGTTATCGGCCATCTCTACAACAATAGGTGGAAGCTCGGGTTCCACTATTCGTTGTTGACGATTTCTATTTCTACGAGGAATATTTTCAAGCCTATTAAAATCAATCACAAGACGAGAAGAGCGTAATTGCATACACTACAAAGACGAGAATTTAGAGGATTGAAGAAAAGAAATTAGACAAGAAGAAGATTATTTTTGTTATTTATTTGGTATTGCTCAATCAAAAATGATCGATAAAAAACAAGGAATAAGGATAACTACTATGGAAGTAAATTACCCTCGGTCGACTTTGAAATGATAGGTGAAAACCTAAATGTCTCGAGGTTCAATAAGTAAACAACAAAAATAAGATTTATTACTACTTGAGTCGGCAAACCAATAATAGGTTGTCCCTCTCAATATACGCACAAGCACGCGGGGAAACGAGGTGGCACAAAGCACTTAAAAACCTTTTTCCTTAAACGGCCTTTTATAGCACGTCGCCTTATACCCACCTTATAGTTTGTATAAATCGAGTTCAAACTTCTTATTAGTATTTATCTATTTTGCCTTTTATTTTTATTTTGGATTCGACTACAATAGCTAGGTGATGAAATCCCAACTAAGGCTTATTTGAAAGATATGTAAATTTATTATTCTACGTAATACAATATATTATTCACAAAAAACGAGAAAAACGATACATACTATATAATAGAAAAATAACAAAACTTTCCGAGGACGGAAAGGGTCTTCAAATCAACGATCAACAAATCTCCACAAAAGCGAATCGTACACAAGATCCCCGGTAGCGGCGCCAAAATTTTTGATGTGCGGAGATGTGTATTGTGATAATTTGATATTACGTTATAGGGTAAATTAGAAAATTACCTTTAGGAAAAAGTAATAGACTAATATTACAATTGACGAATTCAATTAAACACGTTAGTGAATCAAGTTCGTTGTACACGAAGATCTTATGAATTTGAGACGTTTTGTTTTGATTTGGACAATTGATTTGAATTGGTTTTCGGTTTTTAGACTAAAATTAAAATCTACTAATTTTAAACTATTTAATATTATCCTAAAGTGCATGAATCGTAAACCCCGCAATATTTAAAATCTACAAACACTTAATTACTAAAAATTTAACACTATTTAAAAATTAAACTAATTTAATTATCTATAAAAAAATTAAACTATTTAATTAAAATAACTTTTGAATTATTTTAAAAATCTAATTAAACTTTTTTTAAAACTAATTTACTTTATTAAAAATTACTTTAAAACAAATCTATTTAAAAACTATTTTTATTTAAATCTATTTTTATGAAAATCTAATTAATTAAAAATAAACTAATTAAACTTTTTTTTAAAATAAAAAAATTTTATTTATTTATTTTATTTTTATCTATTATGAAACTAATTATTTAAAAATCAGAAAGTTTAATTAAACAAACTTTAATTTAAATCTAAAACGTAATACATTTAAAATCAACTTAAAGGCAAATTTTGTCAAAGAATTACACTATAATACTCACGTAACAGGAAACTAAACCAAATAAGCTAGCAGCTCAGATGGTTATCACTTAGGACCTACACCCGTGAGGTCACAGGATCGATTCCCGTACGGGACATATTTTTTTTGGATTTAATTCTTTTTGACAGATGAGATAAAAGAGTCTCAGGAAAGACTTTAGCTAGCTTATTTTTGAAAAGCTGAAAAGGAGACAGCTTTATGGACTTATAAGATCAGTAGGATCTGATAAGCTGAATACTTGAACAAATTAAACAGCAGGAATTTAAATGAAATAAACACTAACAAAAAAAACAGTTAACACATCCGTAACAACAACATCACGCAAAAATCAACCATCCAGTTTCAAGTGCAGTCTCACTAAAATGCTCTTAAATCGTTTCAGATTAATCAACCTTTTAATCATACAGTACTAGCAGCTCTAACTTAAATCTGATATCTCAAATCACACAATAGAGCAGCAGACATCAACTTTTGTAACTTACTTATCAGCTAAACATATCAGATAACAACTAAACAATCTCATTTAAAAATAAAACACACTGGAAAAATTCAAGTGATATAGTATTATCATATCAAATCTCTAAAACAGTGGTACACTACTTAGTAAAATCATACTACTTTACCAGACTAACCAATAAAACATAAAACCGTAACAAACTAATTAAATCCTCAATCCAAGTTCAAAGACCAGATAACGCAAGTTAGCTTATCAGTTAAAACTAACAACCTTTTAAACAACATCAATCAATCCTTAATCCCTTACAGAAACTTTTAACTCGTCAGTTAATGTAATCCATGGCAGTCCAACAACATTCAAACGTATAATCATAAAATCAAATATCATATAATCAACATCGCAGAAACATCAAAGAAACAGATTCATAACATGTTTATAACCTAAACATTAAACCATTTAAACTTCTAATAAACTAAATATCATAAAAATCTAAAAGTTAAATGCACCTTTTTGAGATATCCGTTGAGACGTAGGTTTGCGCTGAGCAACCTATGAACCGAGAGTGAAACCACCATCACCGTTACCACCATATAACATCTCGAAACATCAATATCAAACGAACCGAGCAGATTTGATTTTTCACTTATCCAGTGGGGATAAGTGTGGATCCAAACTTTACTTTTAACATTAAATATAAGCTATTAATTAGCTTATTCTTAACATCTCAAACATTACCCTTGTGAAACAGTTAATAGATTTAACTCATAAATCAATTTACGCAGTAAAAGAACAAGACACGAATGGAATTAAATCGACTGATCTTTTACTAATTTTTCAAGAAATAATACAAAGCTAGATAAAAAAGAAATACATCATTTAACCTAAAACTATTTCTACAGAGTAACTTTAAAAATAAAGAAAGGATGATTTTTTACAAGATAATTGGGGGTTTTTATAGCCACCCCGAGGCTTGCTGAGGAGGATATTCGGATATTCCAAGGAATATCCTTCTTTAATCTTGGCCAATAGATCAACAATTGCTCTTCTCTCTCCTGTTTAGCTTGAATCGGACGGTTGATATATCACAACTAGCACACAGATTGCCAACGTGGCATCCGTGTGTGCTAGTTGTGCTTCTTTGAAGGCCTTTGATTGGTGGGATAGGAAGAGTGAGGTGTTTCTTCAAATCATGAGTTGCCACGTAGCCTCTTCATTCCTCCCTTTCTCTTCCTTAAACCATGGGGGTTTTATTCCCCTTTGTGTGAATTAATTTTGTAGGTTAAAAGCCCCAAATAATATTAATTAATTATTGGTCTAGGGTTTTGAACACAGTAACTTAAAGTTACTGGTTTATTTGTTTTGGGGAAGATGGAGGAAATGGGGAAGAAGGTGCACACATAGAAAGTGACGTTATTTATTTATTGGTGAGTGGAAAAATGTGTATCGGTTTATTTAATGGAATAAAACGTGTGTGACGTGTGAAGATGAGTGGAATAAATATGGGTGGATGAGTGATGAATGGGGATATTCGTTTAATAAGATAAAGTGAAAGTATGAAAACGTTTTATGTAAAACGTTATAATGATTGAAAACCTAAAAGCCCATAACTTTATTTACTCCTTATCAATTTGGGCTTGGGCCAGTGTTAATTCTCCATCCGTCACATTGATAATGTTGTTGGGCTATATCTTGGGCCTTTTGGACTTTCAAAAACCTCTTATTAATAACTTGAATATTAAATGGGCTTTTGAGCCCATTTACCTCATTGTGGGACCCACTTGGCCCATAAACTTGACAATTAATGAAATCCACTCAAGTCGAGCTCCATTTTGGCTTCATTGATCTTTTTCTTCAAACTCGTGTCGATTTTTGTCGGCTTTCGCGAACTTGGTACCTACACACATTCAAACAAGAAATACACATATACAAGGCATATTTGATACATTTCATGCATAATTTCATTATTTAACGATACAAATGATATGAGTATTTAAGCTCATATCACCGTGCACTGAGCGTATTGCTCAGCCGTTTTCCTTTTTATGTTCCCAAAACGGCAGGTACTCAGGGACGCTCGTAGACTTTAAGCGTACGTGCATACGGATTGGAAGCTTTCTAGCCTTCTTTACTTTATGAATTTATCTATACTTTGATACTCATTTCCATGGACATTGTTTAGTCCTTTCATTTAAAGTACTTATGTTTGTGTGTGATGAGTTCTACTTTTGGACTACCGATGTTTGATTCCGGTATTTCCTTTATGGTCATGTAATGTTTAGACATTTATCCTTGTATGCTTTGATGACACGCCATAATCACGCGTGACATTCCATTTATCAAAATGGGGTGTTACATCTACTATCCGGTGGAATTTATCGTTGTAGACATTCCCATGGATACTCAAGTTCCTCTAATTTTAGGGCGACCATTTTTAGATACCTCGAGATCGATTATTGATGTGCATGCTAGGAAAATCACCTTGCGATTCAACTAGGAGGAACTTGTTATAAACGCTACTCAAAGCTCTACACCTTCTCATGTTTATGCAATCGCTACCCTCAATCACATTGACTTAGTTGACGTGGTTTGCGATGAGTTTACACAAGAAGTGTTAGGTTTTTCCCATAGTTCAACTAGTGGCAATCCCACTATTATGGATCCAATTCTTGCTAATTCTAAACCAAATCTCACTCCATTCCAAGGAGGCGATTTTATTTTCAATGAAATTGACAATGAAGATGAGGTAACAATTAGTGAGGATACTCTCATTCCACCATATTTTCCGCCGATGGAAATTATGAGTGTTGAACCTAAATCTTCAATCGAGGATCCACCAATCCTTGAATTGAAAGATCTTCCACCTCACCTTGAATACGCATTCTTGGAAGGTGTTGACAAGTTGCCGGTTATTATTGCAAAAGATCTTGCTAATGATGAAAAAACGCACTTTTGAAAGTCTTGAAAGCTCACAAAAGGGCAATTGCGTGGAAACTTTCCGACATTAAGGGTATTGACCCAAAATTTTGTACATACAAGATTTTAATGGAGGAGGACTACAAGCCTGCAATTCAATGTCAAAGAAGGGTAAACCCCAAAATTCACAATGTCATCAAAAAGGAAGTCCTAAAATTCCTTGACGCGGGAATGATTTACCCTATTTCTGATAGCCCTTGGGTGAGCCAAATCCATTGTGTCCCTAAGAAGGGAGGAAGGACCGTTGTGCCCAATGAAAACAATGAGTTAATTCCCACTCGTGTTGTGACAGGTTGGAGAGTGTGCATCAATTATCGTAAACTTAACGACGCCACTCGAAAAGACCATTTTCCCTTGCCCTTCATGGATCAAATGTTGGAGCGACTTGCGGGAAACGATTTCTAATGCTTTTTAGATGGTTTTTCCGGTTACATTCAGATCCCCATCAATCCTCGTGATCAAGAAAAAACTACGTTTACGTGTCCATATGGAACGTTTTCCTATCGTAGAATGCCATTTGGACTTTGCAATGCACCGGGAACCTTTCAAAGGTGCATGATGGCTATTTTTCATGATATGATCGAGAAGACGATAGAAGTCTTCATGGATGACTTTTCGGTATTTGGTGATTCGTTCACTTCGTGTTTCTCCAACCTTGAGAGAATGATAAAACGTTGTGAGGAAACCAACCTTGTGCTTAATTGGGAGAAATGTCATTTTATGTGTAAAGAGGGAATCGTCTTAGGTCACAAGGTCTCAAAAGCGGGGATTGAGGTAGATAAAGCTAAGATAGACGTCATCGCCAAGTTACCTCATCACAAAACCGTTAAGGGAGTTAGGAGTTTCCTAGGCCACGCAGGCTTTTATCGTCGATTCATCAAAGATTTCTCGAAATATCTCGGCCTATGACACACCTTCTTGAGAAATATGATCCTTTCGTTTTCAATGAGGATTGTGTTCGAGCTTTCGAGAATTTGAAAAGGAAACTAACCGAATCTCCCATTCTTGTTGCTCCAAATTGGAACCTCTCTTTTGAGTTAATGTGTGATGCTAGTGATTACGCTATTGGGGTTGTTTTGGGGCAACGTCATGCAAAACACTTCTTGCCTATTCACTATGCTAGCAAAACGATGACCAAGGCTCAAATGAAATATACCACAACGGAAAAATAATTACTTGCCGTGGTGTATGCTTTTGAGAAGTTCCAACCTTACCTCGTTTTTACTAAAAGCATAGTGTATACAGATCATTCGGCTATCAAGTTCCTCTTCTCTAAACTTGATGCAAAGCCGAGATTTCTTTGTTGGATTCTCCTCCTACAAGAATTTGATGTCACAATACTTGACAAAAAGGGAGCCGAGAATCTTGCGGCTGATCATTTGTCTCGTTTGGAAGATCCTCACCAAAGTGTGAACGAGAACAAGGAAATCACCGAAACATTTCCTCTCGAGACACTTGGTGTAGTGAATTCCAAAGAAAACTCATCTACCCCATGGTTTGCGGACATTTCAAATTACCATGTGGGGAATTTCATAATCAAGGGTATGACGACACAACAAAAACGAAAATTCTTTCGTGATGTCAAGTTCTATTTTTGAGACGACCCTTATCTCTTTCGAGTTTGTGCGGATCAAATCATTAGACATTGTGTGTTTGGTGTTGACGCTACTAATATCCTTAGAGCTTGTCATGAAGGCCCTACGGGAGGTCATCACGGTGCTAATCTCACGGATAAGATAGTGTTTGATGCCGGCTTCTTTTGGCCTACTATTTACCGAGATGCACATGCACTTGTCAAGTCATGTGACTCATGCCAACGTCAAGGAAAATCATCACAAAAGGATGAAATGCCCCAAAATATAATCCAAGTTTGTGAAATCTTTGACGTTTGGGGAATTGATTTTATGGGTCCCTTCCCATCATCTCATGGTAACAAGTATATCCTCGTTGCGGTTTATCTAAGTGGGTGGAAGCTAAGGCTTGCCTACGAATGAGGCTCGTGTAGTGGTCAAGTTCTTGAAGCAATTGTTCTCTCAGTTTGGAACCCCTCGTGCTATTATAAGCGATCGTGGAACCCATTATTGTAATGACCAATTTGAAAAGGTTCTAAGGAAATATAGGGTTACACATCGTCTTTCTACGGCTTATCACACGCAAACGAGTGGGCAAGTCAAGGTTTCAAACCGAGCTTTGAAGAGGATCTTGGAAAGATCAATAAGAGAGAACCGTGCGTCTTGGTCCGACAAACTTGATGATTCTTTATGGGCCTTTCACACCGCTTATAAGACCCCAATCGGGTGCACTCCTTATAAGTTGGTGTAAGGGAAGAATTGCCATTTGCCTATCGAACTTGAACACAAGGCATATTGGGCCCTAAAGCATTTAAATTTTGATTTGAAGACCGCGGGAGATCACCGGAAAATACAACTTAATGAATTGGATGAATTACGTGATACTGCTTATGAAAATTCATTAATTTTTTTAGAAAAGACTAAAAAGATTCATGATTCAAAGACTAAAAACCGGGTTTTTAACGTTGGTGATCAAGTGTTACTTTTTAATTCTCGTTTAAAAATATTTTCCAGAAAACTGAAATCCCGTTGGTCGGGTCTATTCACCGTAACACAAGTTTTTCCTTATGGGACCATCGAGCTAGCTCAAAATGATGGACCTAACTTTAAGGTGAATGGACATAGGATGAAGCACTACTTCGATGGGGAAGTCCCTTCTTTGGACGACCTCGACCAAGTCACCTTCCCCAATGATAATTAGTATTGACGGGATCGAGTCGAGCTCATGATTCGTTAATAAAAAACGAGGTGCCTCGTGGGGGAGATCCCATGCTTATCCATGTACATATTATCTCTTTCTAATGTAGCTTATGTGAGGGAATTTGTGCCCTTCCAGCTCGTTGTCTCGTGGTTGTTTGTGATTGTGTTATCTAGATCACCATCATCGCCACGATTGAAGACTCTAGTGTTCGTTTACGTGAGCCTCGATCGTTTGCTTGAAGAAGTTTTTCATGAATCCAATGACATATCCTTTTATCGTTCTAACAATAGGTCTTATTATCACACTTCATAAATGGCTTAACATTTAATTGTTACTTACCCTTTCCATGCTAGATTAGGCATTCGACTTCGTCTCTAGTATGGGGGTGCTCCACCCTTAGACTCAAAACATTGAGGACAATATTTAACTATAGTATGGGGGTGATAACTAGGTTTTACTTAGTTAAAAAAGTTCTTTGTCGTTGGTCTAATCGAATTGATCCTGGTTAACTATGCGACTCAGTCGTTCTTTGGTGGAAACAAATAATTGTGTCGTTGTAGTAATTAAAAAGTGCAAGAACTATTAAAATAAATGGCGATAATTAAATCTAAACTAGTTAAAACTTAAATTTAAAACTTTGAAAAGTAAGTTAATTAAATGACTTAAAGTTAAAGCGTGACGAAAATTAAATTTGACGAAGTATTAAAAATGTAACTTAAAAATAAAACAAAGCAAAAATATAATTCTAAACCCCAAACCATCGGAATCCAGATCGGAATGCTGTCACCAATGCCATCAGAATCCAGATCAGAATATAGGTACGAATTCTATCGGAATGTGAACCGTCGGAATGATTGAAATGGAATCTGTCGGAATAACACTTCGCCTATCGGAATGTTGAACAATCCTATCGGAATCTTAGATCGGAATCACTTGTCGGAATGCAAAACCGTCGGAATATGGCTATTGAAATTTGGGCAGCACTTCGTCTCAATGTAGCCTTAAGAGCCGTCGCAATCCCGATCGCAATGAGCGATCGGAATCTTGATCGGAATAAGGGGGAAAGAACCTATCGGAATGCTGATCGCAATCCTTCTGTCGGAATGCAAAACCCTCAACCGATTGTCACGATCGGAATGAGATGGTTTATCTGTCGCAATGTGGGAACTCTCCTTTCCGATGGAAGATGTATTCGTAATAAGCACAAGAACTAAATAAGCTGATTCTAATAAGCAGTAACAAATACTAAAATGAAATGAAAGCAAAACGAGGCAATAAGCTAAAAAGTTAAAACCTTTCGAAATGTAAAAGACGAAACTTAATGAAATGGATTTTAGAAAGATAAAACTTTTAAGAAAACTTTGAAAACAATTGAGCTATATACCAAATAAGCACATTAGATTGTCAAACTTGTGGCTTATTTCGCATGAAAACTTAAAGGGAAAAGAAAAGACAAAACTTTCAATCGAATAAGTAAAGGGATTAAGCAAACCTTGTTTAATCCGAATTTTAAATCAAACCAAAAACAAGAGAAAGGTAGAAAGAGAATGCTAAAAGGAACTTGATAAAAGGTAAATAAAGATTAAAGCAACAAAATTAAGAACACTTACTTGGAATTAAAATGAATTAAAGGTGCAAGACAAGTATTTAAAATGACATGAAAAGTAAATGTGCAAAAATTAAAATGTAAGAGCTAATTGTCACACTTAGCCAACAAGTGTAAAATGAAATGATCCTAAACTATATATAGGGGAGATTAAGGAGTGCTTAGGAAGCTTCCTTCCTCTTTCCTCTTTTCCTTAATTGCACACTTAAGTCCTTCTCTTCTTAATCTTTTGTTAATCTTGGACTTTAATGACTTTTGGCTCGGGATTTCTTTAAGCTCGTCTGTAATTTTCTTCATAAATAAGACTCAAGTTCTTCGGCTTTAGTAAACTTCCGTCTTTTGACTTTTTCTTCGATAAATCTTCAGAATTGGTCTTGGACTTCCGTTCTTTTTGCACTCTTGACTTCTTGACTTTGTCTTTCATCTTTTTCTTCAATAAAAGCCCGTGAATGCCCGTGTTTTCTCCACTTTTCACCTTTTTGTCCTAAATCACAACAAAAACACAAACCACGCATAATTCCGACATAAATGACATAAAATACATGTTTTGGCCCGGTTATTATTGTAATTAAGTGGTAAAAAGGATGGGTGTTTACACACCTATCAAATCCCCTACACTTAACCATTGCAATGTCCTCATGCAATGCATTAGTTACAAAGCACGTTTACATTTTTCATCACAATCAATCCACGTTGGCCTTTATTAAAGAGATAGAAAACTATAAACATTCAAAGTAAAGAAATCAAAAGCATACCTTGGGTTTTGGGAATATCATGAATGATCATCATCCTCAAGTTTTCACTTTCTCCAAACCAAGCTTAAAAACGAGACCATTGTTATTATAAGTTAGCAAACTAACACGAACTCATGTGGGCCAATTATTCACTTAGACTCCCTTATTCCTAGGTGTATATCTTATATTTTATTGTTGTCTTGAATGATCACGAGGATGCATTTTGACTTATTTCGATAGTTTATTTAGTCCGAAAATAAAGTGAACGATTTAATCAATAGTTAGCTAAAGGATAAAATCTTTTAAAACTGCTTCTCGGGACCTCATAAAGTTCATATCTTGGCATAACTCGCTTCGCGATTTGAGACCTTTCTCGGACCGATATTTGGCAGCGACTTCATACTTCAAACCTTGAGAGACGTTCATGAAATTATGGTCTTCTCTTCATATAGGGATTACTTCACTTGAAGTTTTGAGAGATTCATACTTGGACCACGACTTCTTCATTTTTCTCCAATCTTTATTTTGGACTTTGATATACAACGATCCGCCTCCTTTTTGGACTTGGCTTTATTTATCCTCATACCTTGTTAGGGCCTTTTTGGATAGACTTCTCCATGACTTTTGGGGAGTTTTTGCTTTTCGTCGTGTGTCTCGATCCTTCATATCGATTTTTGATAAATGATTCTTCACATCACTTTTGGATCTTTAGCAACAAAATGTAGCCCTCATACCTTGTTAGGGCCTTTTCGGACTCGCCAATCTTCGCATCCCGCTTCAATAAGTTATGCCTTGGCTATGAACTCTAATCCATACCGAGCAACTTTTAAACGATCTTGGGCTAGAAGCTAAGTAACTTTTCAAATCGTACAACCTTATTTATTGCAGATAAATTTATTAGCAAGCGATGGGAGAATAGGCTCATAATTAACTCACATAAATTCACGAAAGAATACCAAACTTATAATTGACTCTATCATCTCTCGTTCTCCACAGTTTATAATCTCAAATAATGAGACTCGTGGATGCTTAGCCTATTAAATCAAAGTTTTGGGTTTTCGAGTCGCCTATAGGATCATGCAAACTCTTTAGACTTTTTCAAGTTTAGGAATCGCATTTTAAAGTTCCCTTGATAAACGACTCTCTAGGATCAATTATAGGAATTTGCGAAAAGTTCTTGTTCTTAACCCGTGAGAGTTAAGACTTTCGCGTTTTATAGCTCCCTATATAAAAGCCTAGCAAAACTTGATTTAAACACGTTAAGGATACTAGCTAGAGTAAACTTAGATAAGTAAACTCGGGTTGAGTCAAAAGATTCACAATGTTTGAAAATTAAAACCACTTTATTAAAAATTTATTCTAGAAAAGAAAGAAAATAACTATACAAAGATAAAAACTAATGGGACAAAATAGATCAAAAATTTTGAAAAATGTCGAAAAATTGATTTTCCGGTTAAAATGAGGACAAATACAAGGAAAAGAGCCACTTAACTTCGATAGAAGTCCCCCTACACTTAATATAAACATTGTCCTCAATGTTTAAGCATGTGGGAGTAAACTCCCCTACACTTAGGACATTGTGCACTTTGTTTAAATCTCGCTAAGGAAAGGACAACTAAAGAGATTCCTATTTTAATATCTGAAAAATATAAAATAGTGAATCAAAAAGAGTTTAGGATAGAACCGGGAAGAAGTGAACACGGAATCACGGGTCGTCAAGAATCATCAAGAGTGGATCATTGAGCGCTTGAATCCCTGAATACAAGAAGAGAGGAGAGAGCAAACACCAACGGGTCTCCCCTATACTTAAGGTAAAAACAAAGAAAAAGATAGATAGATAATTGGGTTGCCTCCCAAAAAGCGCTTGTTTTTGTTATCTGAGTCACGAGCCTGACTCGTCCCCGAATTAAATGGTCCATGGGGAAGCCTCGAATGTAATATCCGGATCAAAGACCTTTTCCCGTTCCCGGAGGAATATAACAAAGGAGAGGCAGGAGGATAAGTCTTAAACGGTAGAAAGGTCCTTTCATCATATGAGAAGTATGTGAAATATTGATCCTCGAGAGGTGGGGTGGGTATAGGAATCACATTGTCATCCTACAAAGACAATGGACGTGGACCAATTGGCAAAGCCGTAAGGTTATCAATCATAAAATGGTCATTGTCACCTCCCGGGTCAAAACACTCATCCTCATTTCCCGGAGAGGGAGATTGATACATCACCCGCTTGGGCGTGCATTCAGTAGGATGAGGGGGAAATATAGTAGGAGAAGTAAGAGAAGAATTACCTTCCACCTCTGATACCTTTCCAGTAGAGTTAGAACTCTCCACCTCTGCGATAGAAGGGGGCATGGCTAACAAATCATGCTCATCAATAGTAGGAGAATCAGAGCTATCAATGTCCTCAATCCCTTCGTCAAAGAGAGGATTCACCTCACTAGATATGTAATCGTCATCAAAATCAAATAAAGGGTTCGAATAAATCTTGAAAGTTTCCTTCAGAACGTCTTCATCAGATAGTGACTCGTCATCACTAGAGGTAAAATCGTCATCTTGATCAAAAAGAGGATTAGAGAAAGCCAAAGAATCCTCTTCCAAAGTGTTGGTGGAAGGAACATCATCAGAAGAAAGTGCATCATACTCATCGTCACTGTCGGATGTCAACTCAGATTCACTTGGAATTGGGACAAGGTTATCAGCACTAGACGTATTGAATTCGTCGGATTCCTTTGCAGGAATTGTACTAATAGCCTCATCCTTTAGGATGGTTGAATCCTTAGGCTCCGGCAATTCGGGAGAAGGAATAGCATTCTCATCGGTCCAAGAAATAGGACTCTCATCGTCATCACTGTCATAATAATATGGAGGCACAAGAGGAGGAGTATAAGCATTAAATTTAGATACCTGCTCTTTGTGCTGATCCGCTTGACATTTCTCCATCATCTTGTTGCAAGCTTCTTGAACTTTTTGAAAGTTGTCAAAAATTGTGGCAAGTTGTTCAGGAGGAAGTGCGCAAAAGGGTTGATGATTGACAGTGTGACGTCGGGGCTCAAAGTTATAAACACTAGGATGATAACACGAAACTTTCTCAAAGACCTTCGACGGATCACAAGAAGAAGCATCGTGAGGGCCCCCACAAATATAGCACCACGGGTATGGAGAACAACCCGGTGTCTCTTGAGGATAGGGATTGTCATAGACGGGAGAGGGTGGGAAAGTATTGTAAGTGGAGAAGTATGAATTTGTTGAATTGCAAAATGGACAAAATCCAAATTGTGTATCGTCGATATCAAAACCACACCGCTCACAAGTACACCATTGACATGTTTGAAAACCATGCCATGGTCTCCCACACCGCACACAAGACGAATCCATGAAGAATTATAAATAAGAGGGGTAAAGAAAAGAATTAAACATAATAGAGGATAAAGAGGAATATTTTTGTTGCAAAACTTTGAAAAAGAAATGCTTTTTATAAATTTTCAAATGTTTTTGGGATTTTTTGAAAATTTTTGA
Organism: Glebionis coronaria; assembly: GCA_025667525.1. Taxonomy (NCBI): domain Eukaryota; kingdom Viridiplantae; phylum Streptophyta; class Magnoliopsida; order Asterales; family Asteraceae; genus Glebionis; species Glebionis coronaria. Next base: position 477,362,876 of record CM046874.1, read on the forward strand.
CACGAAAAATAACGTTCACGAGTGAACGGATCCCAAAAAGCAACGCGTCTCTCACAGAAAACCGTTAATCTTTACGAAAAGAGCCGGCAGCGGCGCCATTTGATAACTAAGATTTTACCTAGTTAAAAATATCATTGAACCAATCTCTTCGAATTGAAAAATGGATTAACTATGCGACTCAGTCGTTCTTTGGTGGAAACAAATAATTGTGTCGTTGTAGTAATTAAAAAGTGCAAGAACTATTAAAATAAATGGCGATAATTAAATCTAAACTAGTTAAAACTTAAATTTAAAACTTTGAAAAGTAAATTAATTAAATGACTTAAAGTTAAAGCGTGACGAAAATTAAATTTGACGAAGTATTAAAAATGTAACTTAAAAATAAAACAAAGCAAAAATATAATTCTAAACCCCAAACCATCGGAATCCAGATCGGAATGCTGTCACCAATGCCATCGGAATCCAGATCGGAATATAGGTACGAATTCTATCGGAATGTGAACCGTCGGAATGATTGAAATGGAATCTGTCGGAATAACACTTCGCCTATCGGAATGTTGAACAATCCTATCGGAATCTTAGATCGGAATGTCAGATCGGAATCACCTGTCGGAATGCAAAACCGTCAGAATATGGCTAGTGAAATTTGGGCAGCACTTCGTCTCAATGTAGCCTTAAGAGCCGTCGCAATCCCGATCGCAATGAGCGATCGGAATCTTGATCGGAATAAGGGGGAAAGAACCTATCGGAATGCTGATCGCAATCCTTCTGTCGGAATGCAAAACCCTCAACCGATTGTCACGATCGGAATGAGATGGTTTATCTGTCGCAATGTGTGAACTCTCCTTTCCGATGGAAGATGTATTCGTAATAAGTACAAGAACTAAATAATCTGATTCTAATAAGCAGTAACAAATACTAAAATGAAATGAACGCAAAACGAGACAATAAGCTAAAAAGTTAAAACCTTTCGAAATGTAAAAGACGAAACTTAATGAAATGGATTTTACAAAGATAAAACTTTTAAGAAAACTTTGAAAACAATTAAGCTAAATACCAAATAAGCACATAATATTGTCAAACTTGTGGCTTATTTCCTATGAAAACTTAAAGGGAAAAGAAAAGACAAAACTTTCAATCGAATAAGTAAAGGGATTAAGCAAACCTTGCTTAATCCGAATTTTAAATCAAACCAAAAATAAGAGAAAGGTAGAAAGAGAATGATAAAAGGAACTTGATCAAAGGTAAATAAAGATTAAAGCAACAAAATTAAGAACACTTACATGGAATTAAAATGAATTAAAGGTGCAAGACAAGTATTTAAAATGACATGAAAAGTAAATGTGCAAAAATTAAAATGGAAGAGCTAATTGTCACACTTAGCCAACAAGTGTAAAATGAAATGATCCTAAACTATATATAGGGGAGATTAAGGAGTGCTTAGGAAGCTGCCTTCCTCTTTCCTCTTTTCCTTAATTGCACACTTAAGTCCTTCTATTCTTAATCTTTTGTTAATCTTGGACTTTAATGACTTTTGGCTCGGGATTTCTTTAAACTCGTCTTTAATTTTCTTCATAAATAAGACTCGAGTTCTTCGGCTTTAGTAAACTTCCGTCTTTTGACTTTCTCTTCGATAAATCTTCAGAATTGGTCTTGGACTTCCGTTCTTTTTGCACTCTTGACTTCTTGACTTTGTCTTTCATCTTTTTCTTCAATAAAAGCCCGTGAATGCCCGTGTTTTCTCCACTTTTCACCTTTTTGTCCTAAATCACAACAAAAACACAAACCACGCATAATTCCGACATAAATGACATAAAATACACGTTTTGGCCTGGTTATTATTGTAATTAAGTGGTAAAAAGGATGGGTGTTTACACACCTATCAAATCCGCTACACTTGACCATTGCAATGTCCTCATGCAATGCATTAGTTACAAAGCACGTTTACATTTTTCATCACAGTCAATCCACGTTGGCCTTTATTAAAGAGATAGAAAACTATAAACATTCAAAGTAAAGAAATCAAAAGCATACCTTGGGTTTTGGGAATGTCATGAATGATCATCATCCTCAAGTTTTCACTTTCTCCAAACCAAGCTTAAAAACGAGACCATTGTTATTTTAAGTTAGCAAACTAACACGAACTCATGTGGGCCAATTATTCACTTAGACTCCCTTATTCCTAGGTGTATATCTTATATTTTATTGTTTTCTTGAATGATCACGAGGATGCATTGTTGACTTATTTCGATAGTTTATTTAGTCCGAAAATAAAGTGAACGATTTAATCAATAGTTAGCTAAAGGACAAAATCTTTTAAAACTGCTTCTCGGGACCTCATAAAGTTCATATCTTGGCATAACTCGCTTCGCGATTTGAGACCTTTCTCGGACCGATATTTGGCAGCGACTTCATACTTCAAACCTTGAGAGACGTTCATGAAATTATGGTCTTCTCTTCATATAGGGATTACTTCACTTGAAGTTTTGAGAGATTCATACTTGGACCACGACTTCTTCATTTTTCTCCAATCTTTATTTTGGACTTTGATATACAACGATCCGCCTCCTTTTTGGACTTGGCTTTATTTATCCTCATACCTTGTTAGGGCCTTTTTGGATAGACTTCTCCATGACTTTTGGGGAGTTTTTGCTTTTCGTCGTGTGTCTCGATCCTTCATATCGATTTTTGATAAATGATTCTTCACATCACTTTTGGATCTTTAGCAACAAAATGTAGCCCTCATGCCTTGTTAGGGCCTTTTCGGTCTCGCCAATCTTCGCATCCCGCTTCAATAAGTTATGTCTTGGCTATGAACTCTAATCCATACCGAGGAACTTTTAAACGATCTTGGGCTAGAAGCTAAGTAACTTTTCAAATCGTACAACCTTATTTATTGCAGATAAATTTATTAGCAAGCGATGGGAGAATAGGCTCATAATTAACTCACATAATTCACGAAAGAATACCAAACTTATAATTGACTCTATCATCTCTCGTTCTCCACAGTTTAAAATCTCAAATAATGAGACTCGTGGATTCTTAGCCTATTAAATCAAAGTTTTGGGTTTTCGAGTCGCCTATAGGATCATGCAAACTCTTAGACTTTTTCAAGTTTAGGAATCGCATTTTAAAGTTCCCTTGATAAACGACTCTCTAGGATCAATTATAGGAACTTGCGAAAAGTTCTGTTTCTTAACCCGTGAGAGTTAAGACTTTCGTGTTTTATAGCTCCCTATATAAAAGCCTAGCAAAACTTGACTTAAACACGTTAAGGATACTAGCTAGAGTAAACTTAGATAAGAAAACTTGGGTTGAGTCAAAAGATTCACAACGTTTGAAAATTAAAACCACTTTATTAAAAATTTATTCTAGTAAAGAAAGAAAATAACTATACAAAGATAAAAACTAATGGGCCAAAATAGATCAAAATTTTTGAAAAATGTCGAAAAATTGATTTTCCGGTTAAAATGAGGACAAATACAAGGAAAAGAGCCACTTAACTTCGATAGAAGTCCCCCTACACTTAATATAAACATTGTCCTCAATGTTTAAGCATGTGGGAGTAAACTCCCCTACACTTAGGACATTGTGCACTTTGTTTAAATCTCGCTAAGGAAAGGACAACTAAAGAGATTCCTATTTTAATATCTAAAAAATATAAAATAGTGAATCGAAAAGAGTTTAGGATAGAACCGGGAAGAAGTGAACACGGAATCACGGGTCGTCAAGAATCATCAAGAGTGGATCATTGAGCGCTCGAATCCCTGAATAGAAGAAGAGAGGAGAGAGCAAACACCAACGGGTCTCCCCTACACTTAAGGTAAAAACAAAGAAAAAGATAGATAGATAATTGGGTTGCCTCCCAAAAAGCGCTTGTTTTTGTTATCCGAGTCACGAGCCTGACTCGTCCCCGAATTAAATGGTCCATGGGGAAGCCTCGAATGTAATACCAGGATCAAAGACCTTTTCCTCGTTCCCGGAGGAATATAACAAAGGAGAGGCAGGAGGATAAGTCTTAAACGGTAGAAAGGTCCTTTCATCATACGAGAAGTATGTGAAATCTTGATCCTCGGGAGGTGGGGTGGGTATAGGAATCACATTGTCATCCTCCAAAGACAATGGATGTGGACCAATTGGCAAAGCCGTAAGGTTATCAATCATAAAATGGTCATTGTCACCTCCCGGGTCAAAACACTCATCCTCATTTCCCGGAGAGGGAGATTGATACATCATCCGCTTGGGCGTGCATTAAGTAGGATGAGGGGGAAACATAGTAGGAGAAGTAAGAGAAGAATGACCTTCCACCTGCGATACCTTTCCAGTAGAGTCAGAACTCTCCACCTCTGTGATAGAAGGGGGCATGGCTAACAAAGCATGTTCATCAATAGTAGGAGAATCAGAGCTATCAATGTCCTCAATCCCTTCGTCAAAGAGAGGATTCACCTCACTAGATATTTAATCGTCATCAAAATCAAATAAAGGGTTCGAATAAATCTTGAAAGTTTCCTTCGGAACGTCTTCATCAGATAGTGACTCGTCATCACTAGAGGTAAAATCGTCATCTTGATCAAAAAGAGGATTAGAGAAAGCCAAAGAATCCTCTTCCAAAGTGTTGGTGGAAGGAACATCATCAGAAGAAAGTGCATCATACTCATCGTCACTGTCGGATGTCAACTCAGATTCACTTGGAATTGGGACAAGGTTATCAGCACTAGACGTATTGAATTTGTCGGATTCCTTTGCAGGAATTGTACTAATAGCCTCATCCTTTAGGATGGTTGAATCCTTAGGCTCCTGCAAGTCGGGAGAAGGAATAGCGTTCTCATCGGTCCAAGAAATAGGACTCTCATCGTCATCACTGTCATAATAATATGGAGGCACAAGATGAGGAGTATAAGCATTAAGTTTAGATACCTGCTCTTTGTGTTGATCCGCTTGACATTTCTCCATCATCTTGTTGCAAGCTTCTTGAACTTTTTGAAAGTTGTCAAAAATTGTGGCAAGTTGTTCGGGAGGAAGTGCACAAAAGGGTTGATGATTGACAGTGTGACGTGGGGGCTCAAAGTTATAAACACTGGGATGATAGCACGAAAATTTCTCAAAGACCTTCGACGGATCACAAGAAGAAGCATCGTGAGGGCCCCCACAAATATAGCACCACGGGTATGGAGAACAACCCGGTGTCTCTTGAGGATAGGGATTGTCATAGACGGGAGAGGGTGGGAAAGTATTGTAAGTGGAGAAGTATGAATTTGTTGAATTGCAAAATGGACAAAATCCAAATTGTATATCGTCGATATCAAAACCACACCGCTCACAAGTACACCATTGACATGTTTGAAAACCATGCCATGGTCTCCCACACCGCACGCAAGACGAATCCATGTAGAATTATAAATAAGAGGGGTAATGAAAAGAATTAAACATAATAGAGGATAAAGAGGAATATTTTTGTTGCAAAACTTTGAAAAAGAAATGCTTTTTATAATTTTTCAAATGTTTTTGGGATTTTTTGAAAATTTTTGACACGAAAAATAACGTTCACGAGTGAACGGATCCCAAAAAGCAACGCGTCTCTCACAGAAAACCGTTAATCTTTACGAAAAGAGCCGGCAGCGGCGCCATTTGATAACTAAGATTTTACCTAGTTAAAAATATCGTTGAACCAATCTCTTCGAATTGAAAAATGGATTAACTATGCGACTCAGTCGTTCTTTGGTGGAAACAAATAATTGTGTCGTTGTAGTAATTAAAAAGTGCAAGAACTATTAAAATAAATGGCGAGAATTAAATCTAAACTAGTTAAAACTTAAATTTAAAACTTTGAAAAGTAAATTAATTAAATGACTTAAATTTAAAGCGTGACGAAAATTAAATTTGACGAAGTATTAAAAATGTAACTTAAAAATAAAACCAAGCAAAAATATAATTCTAAACCCCAAACCATCGGAATCCAGATCGGAATGCTGTCACCAATGCCATCGGAATCCAAATCGGAATATAGGTACGAATTCTATCGGAATGTGAACCGTCGGAATGATTGAAATGGAATCTGTCGGAATAACACTTCGCCTATCGGAATGTTGAACAATCCTATAGGAATCTTAGATCGGAATGTCAGATCGGAATCACCTGTCGGAATGCAAAACCGTCGGAATATGGATAGTGAAATTTGGGCAGCACTTCGTCTCAATGTAGCCTTAAGAGCCGTCGCAATCCCGATCGCAATGAGCGATCGGAATCTTGATCGGAATAAGGGGGAAAGAACCTATCGGAATGCTGATCGCAATCCTTCTGTCGGAATGCAAAACCCTCAACTGACTGTCACGATCGGAATGAGATGGTTTATCTGTCGCAATGTGGGAACTCTCCTTTCCGATGGAAGATGTATTCGTAATAAACCCAAGAACTAAATAAGCTGATTCTAATAAGAAGTAACAAATACTAAAATGAAATGAAAGCAAAACGAGACAATAAGCTAAAAAGTTAAAACCTTTTGAAATGTAAAAGACGAAACTTAATGAAATGGATTTTACAAAGATAAAACTTTTAAGAAAACTTTAAAAACAATTAAGCTAAATACCAAATAAGCACATAAGATTGTCAAACTTGTGGCTTATTTCGTATGAAAACTTAAAGGGAAAAGAAAAGACAAAACTTTCAATCGAATAAGTAAAGGGATTAAGCAAACCTTGCTTAATCCGAATTTTAAATCAAACCAAAAACAAGAGAAAGGTAGAAAGAGAATGATAAAAGGAACTTGATCAAAGGTAAATAAAGATTAAAGCAAAAAAATTAAGAACACTTACTTGGAATTAAAATGACTTAAAGGTGCAAGACAAGTATTTAAAATGACATGAAAAGTAAATGTGCAAAAATTAAAATGGAAGAGCTAATTGTCACACTTAGCCAACAAGTGTAAAATGAAATGATCCTAAACTATATATAGGGGAGATTAAGGAGTGCTTAGGAAGCTTCCTTCCTCTTTCCTCTTTTCCTTAATTGCACACTTAAGTCCTTCTCTTCTTAATCTTTTGTTAATCTTGGACTTTAATGACTTTTGGCTCGGGATTTCTTTAAACTCGTCTTTAATTTTCTTAATAAATAAGACTCGAGTTCTTCGGCTTTAGTAAACTTCCGTCTTTTGACTTTTTCTTCGATAAATCTTCAGAATTGGTCTTGGACTTCCGTTCTTTTTGCACTCTTGACTTCTTGACTTTGTCTTTCATCTTTTTCTTCAATAAAAGCCCGTGAATGCCCGTGTTTTCTCCACTTTTCACCTTTTTGTCCTAAATCACAACAAAAACACAAACCACGCATAATTCTGACATAAATGACATAAAATACACGTTTTGGCCCGGTTATTATTGTAATTAAGTGGTAAAAAGGATGGGTGTTTACACACCTATCAGGGGGGTGAATAGATACTTGCCTAGCTAATGCCCTCACGCTTTCCAAAGTTTATCTTTTTGTTGCAAATAAGGATAAAAATGACTAAATTTTAATTTTTTCTCATGTTTTCATAAGTGTTTAAAGACACGAATGTAGATTTTCTGATGGCGAGAATAAGAGTAACTTTTGACTCGACTGTGCGTGTTGAGCAATTAGCTTCGATTCCTTAACTTATATTAGGCTAAGTCTCTTAAATGAGGACGAGAAATGATAGCGTTAATTATAAGTTACTATGCTAAACGTAGAGGTACTCGATTCTTTCAAAAACTCATGTGTTCTAATTGTTTGCTTATTCTCCCTTCGCTTCTATATAAATTTTGCTAATAAATATTGACTTAGCGGTTTAGTCTTGATTGTTGGTTTCTAGTCTTTTCTAGTAGCTTCCATGTAATTAAATTGGGAAAACATTAAGGTATCGCCAGCGTCATGGTTTTGAAGTATTGGCACCCCGAATAATTGAAAGCTTCACCCAATAATAGGTTTAAGTGCTCACTCACGTAAATCAAGAAAAAATTTCAAGCTCACAAGGCCGAAAAATCTATGCAAAATTGAAAGTGAAACAAGCCTTAAACGTTGAAGCTTTAAAGATCCAAAATTCTCTTTAACGTGAGGATATACGTCTTTGGCCATAATAAACACCTCATGGCGTGGTTAAATAAAAGGCAAGGCAAGATCGAAGTCATAATAAAATCTCCATGGCGGAGTTGAATAAAAGATGGATGTAAACCTATGATAATAAGGCCCATCCGTTAGGGGGCGTATAAAAGTCTTGGTAATAAGTCTCATGTTTAAAATCGTTATAAAACCGTGTTTATCGATCCTTCTTGTTGACTTAATGTTTTTGACATCATTGTCTATTAGGGGAGGTTATTAATTCAATGGTCTTGGTTACACCGTTATGACTCTATTTTTAGACCTTAATCTCTATCATCGCATAAGTAAAAAATGTATCTTCATGATCATTCAAGACAAGAATAAAATATAAGAGATACCAAATAAGATTAAGGGAGTCTAAGTACGTGATTAGGGCATATGAGTAGTGTTAGCATTACTAACTTATAATTACAATGATCTCGTTACACGCTTGGCATGGAATTGGGTGAAAATTGAGGACGACGAAATTATTTCTAAGCATTCACGTGTTCTTGTTCTATGAACCTAAACGTCCCATTTTGCGATAAAAATCATACATTATGTCTAAAACGCAAGTAATAGCAAGTAGTGTAGCAAGTTTACATTTCAATAAAAGTCAATGAAAAATGAATTTTGGAGGTGCTACGATACTTTATTCTAGCATTGCGTGGGGGCACGACAATGGTTTAGTATGGGGGAGTGATGAGATGGTATTTATACATGATCTCATCGTTCTTTTTAGGCTTTAAAATGCATAAAATGTCATAAAATACCATATTATGTGCTTGTATTTGTTACTTGTGTATTTTAGGTATGTATGTCGTGAAAAAGACAAAAGATCACAAGAAACAAGCAAAAACGAACATGAGAAACGAAGACGCACAATGAACCGAGCTCAAGTTGTGATTTTCCAAGAATAAGTCCTTGAAGAATTGAAGATATGCAAGAGAGGTCCTTCATCATTAAAGAATTAACACTTAATACCCTTTTATATTCATAATTACAAGTTTGGTCCCTTAAGTTTGTCAAAATTACAAAAGAGTCCCTCAACTTTGAAGAATTTGCAAGTTTGGTCCTTACAAAATGAAGACTTGTCAATATTAGTCCTCCTCAAAGTCAAACATACCATGAAGACCTTCAAGAGACAAGAAACAACAAGTTTGGTCCTTCAAATATCAAGAAATGACAAAACAAGTCCTTTAAATATCTTTTGGAAAGTTTTTGGGGCAAAAGTGTGAAAACTAAAACTTGGTTAACAAAGGATATTGAGTTTCGAGCTGCAAAGTTGTAAATGAAGAGAAGATAGAAGATTGAGGGTGTAATATGCCAAGACATAATACTTACCTTAACCAACCACATGTTGCCACCTCACCCCACTCACTCTCTCTACCAATCAGTTTTCACCATCCCTCCACATCACCATCCACTAAAACTGATTAATATTTATTAATCGCGTTTAAACATTTGGCGCCTAAACACTTTTACTAAACCCAACTTAGATCAAAAAACTGTGTTCATCAGCCAAGAACACAAATTGGGTATTTGATTAAGCAACAATTAACCCATAATTATCTCTAGATTTAAGATTGAACATGTGTTTATGCAAACCCAAACCTCACTTTGGTCCCCCCATCTCCCAAAAGTGCTACACGTGGCTCCCCTGCACCACTCCCTATTCGTCTTCTACAAGAATCCAAAAATAAAGCCTCCATCCAACGACCAAGATCATTCCCATGGTCCCTACATGACATTGGACGCCTAAGATTATTTTACAACAGCTCACCATCAGCAAAATGCCAAGGATTTTCACATGATAGCCAAAGTTCAAAATCACCAAGGGCATACTTGGAAGTTTACATGCTAGGGTTTCACTTTCTTCTTTATGTTTCTATAATAGAACTAGTAGTATTTAAGGAGTCCTCGAGTTGTGAGAGACCCTTGTTCTCAGTTTTTACTTTGTCAAGCCTTGTAAAGCCCTTTTTCAGTGAATGAAAGTTGTGGTATTGTGTTGTGATTAAAAGCTGAGTTCCATTATCTTCTTGTTGTTATAAGTAGTTGATTGTCACTTTTTTGTATTTAATCAAAACCTTGAACAAGTCCAAAAGCTATCCTATAAGTCTGTGAATCCCTTGTTCTTGTGGATAAAGAAATTGGTCTGTCTTGGATAGGGATTGTTCATTGAGGTGTTTAGTTAAGTGACATAAGCCACATTTAATTGGCTTATACAATTTAAAAGTATGTTACAAAGTTTTCTAGCAAAAATCTGTCTAAGTTGTTTGCTAAGTGCTTGTGGTTTAACAGCTTGCTTATTTGAGCTTAAGGGTGATCATAACCTCCTAATCTAGACTGATTAAGGGGTAGTGAGGCCTTAAGGGAGGATTCAAGCCTTGTGGGAACCTAAGTCTTGCAAAGACTTGGTCTTTTGTCACCATATTTCAGTTTACTTGTGCTAACCTAGGTTTAAGCCTTTGGCTGTGCCTTTTTCTTGTTCTTAGCAGTGGAAAGCTGGTGCTTGTTAAGCTAGCACATCGACTCATTAATTCCAAGGTGTGGATGTACATCTTGGAGGTTTGAATACTCAATCCTCATTTTTCTAATTAAGTTTTGTATGCTATGTGATTTGAAGTTCTAAGCTTGAAAGTTGTAATCTCTGTGCTTGAATCTGTCACTTAGGTCTATAGAAACTTAAATCAACCATAAAATTGCATGCTTAAAGGTTAAAATCAAAACTTACTTTGAAATCAGTGATATAACATGTTGTTTGGATTTGGGTATTGTTAGGGCTTAAGGCCTTTGGCCTTTGGTTCTTGTGTTCTTGTCTCATTTGTGTGGTATTATTAAGTGCTAATTGGTGCATGCTAAGTCTTGAAAACATATAACAAATAATTTGCAAGTTAACCACTTTTTCAACCAAAAATAGGTCAAACACATCTAGAAGGCTTAATTTGTTTGTTTGATTGATTTAGAGTCTGAAATTGGATTTGCTTATAGTTTTTGTTGCTATTCATCTCTGCATAATCTGGTTTTTAATATTGGTGGCTTATTGGAAAAGTTCTAGCTTATTGAATCTCAACTTTTTGGTCAAGTATATTAGTATATGCATGCTATGTAATTTTGATGTTCTTGGACTGAATTGTGATGGTTATTGCTTATAACTTGTTCATTGTTTCCTGTTTGTTGTATGTGAAGTATTTCAGCTTATTTCATCAGCCCATAAGCTCACTGGCTTATTGGCTTATTTTGTACCAAAACCAAAATCATTTGGCTAACTGGCCTCATTGATTCAAAGGATTCACCCTTGAATGCTTCACAAATAGTGCTCAAAACAAGCTCATAAACCAGCCCTGTTAATTTGGAAACATTTGGGATACTTTGACTTTTGGTCAAATAAGCTTAATTTTGCTTATTTTTCAGTTTAGCTTATTGGTGTGTGCAACAACTTATATTTTGTAATAGGTCTTATTTTTCTCAGCTTATTATTGATATTAGAAGTTTGTAGCTCATTTGGTTAAGCTTTTACTAGAAAACTAGCTTATTTGGTTTTTTCAGAGTGCTTATTTGCTTCTATAGCTTATTTGACTTGACTTCTTTGAAATTTTATCATTGATTATTCTTAGTTAAGCCATTTGGAACATTTTGCAAAAAGAATCAGCTCTTGAATCAGCCTAGAACTCAAACACGACTATTTTGTCGTTTTGTGTTAAGAGCTTTTGCTTATTTCAGGCTTATTTATTGAGCTTTTTCAAAATTTCTTCTTACAGTCTGCTTTGGAATCACAAGAGAATAATGCGTGTCAATTTTCAGCTTATGGCATTAGCTTATGGCTTAATGGGCTTATTGGCCCATTAAGAATAAGCTGAGTGTTTATTAAGCTGTGATAAGCTCACTTTCAGCTTTTGGGCCTTTAGAGTGTTTTGTTTAAATCAAATTTTAAGCTAGACTGGAACTTTTCTGCTTATTTGGTTGACTTTTTGATTATTGGGCTAAAAAGCCCATTAAGGTGGATTGTTTTCATTTCTAGCCCATTTGGAGGCCCATCAGGGGTATTTAAGTAATCTCATTTTCATTTTCTGATTATTTAGGTTAAAATAAACTAGTTTGCAAGTGTTAAATTTTTTTATAATTTTTGAATTCTTTATTATTATTTTATTATTAAAAATTGTTTTTAGGGTTTTTAAATAGTTTAATAGGTTTTAAATTTTGGAAAAACAGTTTTTAGCTTAATTAAGTCATTTTTGAGGTTTACAAATTGAAAAATCTTTGTTTGGGTTTTTTGTTAATTTATTTGATATTTAGGGCTTTAATTAGCATTTAAATATTAAATATTATTTAATTGAAAAGGTTTGAAAAAGTTTTGATTATTTGTAAACTCTAATTACATTTTTAGGAACTTTTGGTAATTTTTTGGGAATTTTTTGGGAATTTTTAGAGTAAAATTTTATTTTGTCACTATTCACCGTTTTACGTTTTTTACGTCTTAGTGTAATTTTCACCGTAATCCGTCATTTTCTTTTCCCCTTTTTCTCTCATAAATATTAATCCAAAATCATACAAATTAAACACACACTTTAGTCCTCCTTGGTGAACGAACTTAATTTGGGTCATTAGCATTTGGTTTTCCTAAATCATCTCGCTTAATACTTACCATATATACGTTGTTTTCCTAAACACATATTTTTACCATAATCATGTGTCTTAACGTAGAGGATGATGATGAATTAGGGGATCTTGGTGAACCCGCTAATTATAAATCCGCCATACTTGATCCTGAGAAGGATAAGTGGATGGTTGCTATTGATGAGGAAATGAAATCCATGAAAGTAAATGATGTTTGGATTCTTGTAGAACCACCACCGAATGCTAAAGTAGTGAGACATATGTGGATATAAAAGATGAAAACCGACATGGACGGAAAAATAAAATCCTATAAAGCTCGTTTAGTAGCTAAAAGTTTTACTCAAACTTCTGGCGTAGACTACGAGGAGACATTTTCTCCTGTAGCAGACTTAAGAACTATTAGGATTCTCATAGCTATATCAGCATACTATGACTATGAGATATGGAAAATGGATGTTAAAATTGCCTTCTTGAACGGTTGCTTAGATGAAGACATCTATATGCAGCAACTAGAAGGGTATGTTGATCCTGAGAATCCAGGACATGTGTGCAAACTTCAAAGGTCCATTTATGGTTTGAAGAAAGCATCACGTCAATGGAATAAAAGATTTGACGAAGAAATAAAAAAGTTTGGATTTGTTCAAAATTGTGATGAGCCATGTGTATATCGCAAAGCTAGTGGGAGTGATGTAGTATTCCTAGTCCTATATGTTGATGACATATTAATCATGGGAAGTAACATTCCAAGACTTAAAGTTGTTAAGGATTATCTTGGTAAATGTTTTTCTATAAAGGATTTAGGAGAAGCTGCATATATTCTGGGAATTAAGATCTATCGGGATACGAAAAGACGGTTAATTGGTCTATGTCAAGATGCTTATATATAGATAAGATTTTGAAGAAGTATAATATGCATAATTCTAAGAAAGGTTTTCAACCTATGGAAGTTAAGCATAATTTGAGTCATTAGATGGATGCATCAACTCCTGAAGAGGAGGCATACATGCAGAAGGTGCCTTATGCTTTGGCTGTAGGATGTATAATGTATGCTGTTAGATGCACAAGGCCTGATGTGGCGTTTGCTCAGAACTTCGTCAGTAGATACCAACAGAATCTAGGGAAGCTCCACTGGACTGCTGTTAAACATATTCTAAAGTATTTGAGGAGTACGAAAGATATGTTTTTGGTATATGGAGGGAAACCAGACATAGAACTGAATGTTACAGTTTTCTGTGATGCATCCTGGCAATGTTATAAAGACGATACGAAGTCTTAGATGGGTTACATTGTTGTTATCAATGGAGGAGCAGTTGACTGGAAGAGCAAGAAACAGACAACGGTTGCAATGCATGATACTCAATCTGAGTACATGGCTGCTTCAGAAGTTGTTTGGATTAGGAAGTTTATTGAAGATCTTGGAGTGATGCCTTCAATTAAAGAACCTATAGATATGTATTGTGACAATTCTGCCGCAATAATATTTGCCAATGACCCTGGAGTCATGAAAGGCGCCAGACACTTTATGCGTAGACATCACAACGTCCGAGAACAAGTTGAAGCTCGGGATATCAAATTGATAAAAATTCACATAGATGATAACGTAGCAGATCCTTTGACTAAGGCTTTGCCTAGACCCAAGGTAGTTAAGCATGCCAAAGCGATTGGTCTGCAACTAGCTAGCGAACTCATGCAATAAATCTGTGATTAGTATTTGGATAAAGGATGTTATGACGTTATTATATAATAAAATAAAGATTGGTTTTCGTTTATTTCTATTATTTAATAAGTGTATCATATTTTACATGTTTTAATCCATGAATAAATGTTATGCTAAATGTCCGTTGTCGATTAATAATATGGGAGTATTATTAAACTAAGACAAATCAAAATAGCGATAGAGTATACTTGAAAGTATATTGATCGATTTTGGATGATATTCGATGAATCGAATATAGGACTTATCCCAACTATATGTTATTACTTTATGGATCTTCGTCATCAAGTAAAACATAAATAGTTATCCTTAGACTTGAGATACCAGGAAACTGTTATGAATCTAGTGCATCTCAGTGGAATAATCTAACGCTAAACGTAACTGGTAGCTATAAGGATTATATTCGGAAGTGTTGCAAAATTTCTAAGTTTTGCTCGTTGTCAATATGGAATTTATTTCCACCAATTTCGTTTTGGAATTTAATACAGCTGGGTCTCTCGTGGGATTAGTAAGATGTTTGTTTGGCCACACCCAAATTTGTTTTGGTAATCTTGCCGAATCTGTGAACGAGAAACATAATGGGTAATAAAAGGAATGACTGAGATCCATATCCTTATTAACATTGTATTAGAAATAAAAGGATAATAATAACGATGCATAATAGTTAAAAGGTTTTGTCCAGGAGACCTTACTCGATTTGTACTAGAGACATTGATATGTGTAACTAGACGCTAGTCAATGTAATCACGATATTCGAAATACGTCCAAGTGGGAGCTGTAAGTTTATGGACTTATATTTAATATTCGTGTGATAGGATCGCACTCGAGATTACGGGATTTCACACAATACGTAAAGAGTTAATTTAATTAATAAATATATTTATTGTTTTTACTAATTTATTTAATAAATATATTTATGTATTTATTAATTTAACCGAGCAAGTAACTATATAACCTTAACGATCGTTAATTAATTAATAGTTAAGTTATAACGAGCGTTAAATAAATATATAGTATGTACACTAAAGGCAAGAAGGACGGAAGGTTCTCGAACACCCCCTAAGGGGTGTTTTGACTGTCGGTTATGGCTACGGGAAGGGGGGGGGGCAATTGTTGCTTTTTATTTATCTTGGGCTATAAGGTGTTTAGGCCTATAAATACACCTCCTAACTCCTCATAATTTACACAAAATAATCTTTCCCCTCCTTCTTTCTTTTGGTTCGATCGCAAGGCTACCCAACAAAGGGTTTCGGTTGGTTTTCTTGGTTGATCGATTGTATACGTAATCTAGTCCTAGCTCCTCTCTAGGGTTTTTGGGTAGATTAATTACAAGCGTTGTATCTCGGTTTTTACGTGCTAGAATCACAGTTAGCTCGTTGTATTACGTGTGTACAAGAACGTAATATAGTCTTACTTTAGACTATATCTTGGTATATATGGTATTAACCCGAATTGGTGATTCGTTCTTCGTCTTGTGGAATTGCTTTAGCGTAAAGGTATGTAACCCTAATTCGATTAATTATAGTTGTGTTATTATTATGATCTTGTTAAATCGCTTCCGCTATATGTGCTTTGATCTCGTTTAGGGTTTTGTATAATTGTTATGATACTAGTAAACCTTCATAAAGGTATGCCACGAGCTCCTAATACAACTCATATATCATATCCAAATCCAAAAGTCACCAAGTGCACATAAAGCGCGACTTCGATGTACCCTTGATATGATATGGAGCATATTCTACATGCCACTCATATCCCGAATAATATCCAAAATCTCTGAAACCTAGGATGCATCCATACGCCCCCTGCAAATCCAAAATAGCACATACACTAGCTCATGACAAGCATATGCACTTACAAAATATATAGCATAAATGGCCATCCGAAAGGGAACGTCAGGGTCTATTCATACCGTCCTAGATAGTGTCATGTCGTTGGTGCATCAATCAACATGGTCATGGTACCTTCATGACTAGAAATCCAAAATATATATGGCTCGGGCATAAGGGTTCAAAATCAGAGGTCATAACAAAGCAAATATCATAAATGGTCCAAAAGAAGTATATGAATCCATAACAAATCCAAAGGGTTATAACGAATAAAAAGTCTTAGTGAATAATATCCAAACAACTATTAAACATATGGGGAACATAGCAAAGGTTTAGGAATGATCAACAGAGAAAGGATTCAAAAGGGTAAGAAGGGTTCTTGCTGAAAGAACCGAATATCCGTACCTTAGCGCACAATGGAACAAAGAACCGCACAAACAACGAAACCAATCCTAATCCCGAGTCACCAAAGCTACAAGGTATATATACACAACTTATAAATACTGATCAAATACATAAAAATACAAGTTTCCAAAAATAGGTGATTGACTTTCCAAAAATAGGAGTTTCCTTATTTAAAAGATTGCCGGTATTTTAGGTATGTTACCCTAATTAACTAACCCATTTAAGACTTCTCATAAATTCCCACAAAAATCACAGAGGTCAACTAATGGGTCAAAAATACCTCTGTAAAAGGGTGAAAGCCCAAAGTTTACCCAACCTATGATATGACCCAATAAGCCCAACCTAGCCCAAAAACAGTGTAAAGTTGTAACAATTTTGATCCATCTAAACATATTCAAAAAAATTAGCGAAAATCTAGGAGATGACCCAATATATGAAGATAATCCTCCTAAAAGGGTTTCACCACATTCAAATGTTTAAAGATTTTATGGCGTTTATGGTAAACATGAGTTTTTCAGTCTTAAAATCACATTTGACGCCTTATAGGAAAACAACCCTAACCCGACCATAACATGTTCTTAAAAATAAATGGAGTACATATTAAAAAAGTAGACTCATATTATATTATGAAACTCACAAGATTCATACCAAAAGCTTTTATAAAACTCATTTTATGATGATCATAAGATGACTCTTTTTCTAATCAGCCCAAAACCCTAGTTTTTAAAATCAAGTTTCACCCATCTAGATCATCATAAGATGTCTAGATCTTTATCAAAACCATGTAAAAACTTATTTAAAACATATATGGGGCTGATTTAATTTAATCTAATTCATGTTCGTAGTTCTTAATTAGTCAATCACCTTAAACATGTTTTAGGCTTTATAAGCCCTAAAAATCATATACAAAGTAAAATAAGCATAAACAAAATTAATATAACACCCCCAATTTACATTGCACAGCGGAAAATACACAATTGGATGTTATTCACAAACTTCATTTCACAACTCTTTAAATGACCCAAAAACAGTATATTTAAGAATAAATATGAAAATAATTTAAATTAATGTCTAAAACCTTCAATCCCAAGTAAAATCAGTTTAAAATATATCAGAGTAGCGTACAGGTTTTCCTAGGATCTTAATCAAGACAACAAACCTTTTACCAAAATACTTGACCATTTACTATATGTTTATGACAATTGGGAAAGAAATCCGTTTTAGACCAAAATACTACAAAAGCAATCCCGCAATCCTTCTCCAGCAAGCTCCACAATTCAACAACTTCAAGTACCTGAAATACATGCTTAAAATCATCAACACAAAGGTTGAGCAAGTCTATAGGTTTAACAAAACATAATTGAACACATCGTAAAAATCATTCACAATTGTTTAATAGAATTGTGGCCATACAATCTATTAATCAGGTATATCATATTATATCAGTAGCTATTGAATTGTATTAAGCTAATGACACTGACCCCTTAACTTAGTCACCCACGCCAAATGCCAGCATGACTAGAAAAATTACCAGTGCCCCTACTAGGGTATTAATTGCAAAAATACCAATTCTCATTCACGTAAAATTATCCTTCCCAGCGGGTTACTCAGCGTAAAGCCCTGGTCTCAGATAGGGTTGTCAGCCCAATAGTACTATTATTAGAATAAGCGGCTATTCCCAACTCGCAACATCAAGTCAGAAGATAGTTAACGGCTCATGAATATAGGGTCTTATGCAATTAGGTACTTATACAATTCATTTCATCAAAGGCAACATCGGGTCCAACAATTACTCATGACATGTGTTCATTTTACTTCAAATAGCATGTATCCTCCTCGCGGGTTTTAAAATCATTAAAACAAGTAGAAAGCGTGGCTATAGACTCACCTGAAGTAATAGCAGTAGTAAGACGATCTTCGACGATAGTTGATGCCCGATAAACACAAAAACCGCAACCTATCAAATAAGGCGCGTTCATCAATAATAAACTCGAGTAAAATTCATACTTAGTAATATCAAACTCAAAATCATAAAATCACAATCAATCCAGAATAAAAATAATACAAATGACCTTTTTACTCTATTCTATATGTTTATTCTATTAGTTAATTCCTTCGATAAAAATCTCCCGGTACACACCAAATGTACAAGCTCATTTACCCCACTTAAACACGTCAAATTTTTATGATACTAATCAGAAACTTCACTTACTATATATAGAAAGGCCTGTTAAAAACTCATCAAAAGATTTCACATTTAAAGTTCCCTGCCCGACACATCTTTGAACTATAAAAACTGGACAGTTTTACGTCAACAATTCATATAGTCTTTTAACATATTTATTTTTCTCCGTTTATGAAACCGACACTCAACTTTGAAAATAAACTCGACATCCTCATAATTAACATTCAAAATCAGTCCATGACATATTTAAAAATCCATTTTATAGTCCCCGAGATTCGATCCAAATATCGACAACAATTATATATTGTGTCGATACTCGTCTCCCGGTACACGAAATAATCAAACTAACGTAACTTTTCGCTCGTTTGGAGCTAGAAGTCCTACCTTATACCAAAACGAAGCTAAAAACATCCTCTACAACAATATCTAATTAGTTCACCTCAAACTCAAACTCATATTTTAAGAAAAATTACTTTAATAATCTGTTATAAAATATATATTTAAAAATCCTTTAAAATTAATTTTTCACCACATTTTAACCCCATTTTTACCACTATAATCATTCTTACACTACTAATTTATATCATAACACACTAAATCATCCTAGATGATTAATTCATAAAAACCCAACTCTAAAATATCAACATGCAATCATAAAAACTAATGTATAAACATATAAACACCTATATACAACAACAATTTAAGATCAAACAACAAGATTTTCATCCAAAAATGGGTTTTTCAAAAATGTCAATGCATGTGTAAGATTTTCATACCAATGGATAGAGAATCAAAAACTAGGAATGGGTCTTTCATTAGTTTTTGTTGAATCAAACTAGAAATTGAAAAATCAAGGGGTGTTTGTTCTTGTTGGTTGACGGAAAAGAGAGGGAGGAGGGAAGAGAGAGAGAATTTTTGTGGTGAGTGGTTGTGTATGTGTTAGTTGTGTTTAATTTTTCAATTTATATGGAAAAGGTTTAGGGTAGTTTTTGCCAATTGTGATTCTTTTGGACCAAAGTGTAAATACTTTGTTAAAAAGCGGAATATGACTACTAGTCACTTTTGAAAATTTTTACGAGTCTCGGGTTTCATAAAAATACTTCTCAAAACTTAAAACGCACAAAAAAATATGATATTATATAGTCCCGACACGACTTAATACGACATTAAAATAAAAACATCAAAATATTAAACATCGACATGTTTAAAATAAAATGTAAAATTTCTCGGGCATCCGTCAATATCGTCATCACTAATAATCCTCGCAACTCGTCAAAACGTAAAATTAAAATTTCAACATCATCCAAATCAAATTACCAATCGTTATAGTAATCAACCTCGTTAAAAATTTCAAAAATATACGTAAAAATATAATTAAATAATGACCACGGTTTTGGGTTGTTACATCCTACCCTCCTAAAAGAGAGTGACGTTCCGGCGCTCAACCCGCCTCACACTCGCACTTCCTCACTTCTAAAGTCAACGTGACCTCTTATCCTTAGGAGATACTCACGTCTTTCACACCAGTCCAACACAATTCTTATGATATCACCATATCCACAACTATTACTACACTTCAACTTTCAATTTCACCTTCTATTATGCTAATATTCCTTCATCATTCATACTCCTTCTGCGTCACTTTCTCAGTTTCATTCCTGCCCCAATACTTTGACAACATACATAGTTGTGATTCAAGTAGTCAGATTACACCTCTTAACTACTGGTATGACGATTATCATCGCATAAAGATTTCATTTTCACTAGTTTCCATTAGTCCTTATAGTAAAATATTAAGATATCATCATCCCAAGTTTCAATTGCCATTATTCAAATCATCCCTTCACTCTGTCTATTGCTTTCTGAAAATACGCAATATTCCTTCTTAACTCAATTCTTCACACTCTCTGTAGAAATTTCTAATATCCAAAAGTCAATCTCAATCTCTGGGTCACATATAATATGTTCAAACCTTAATCAATACTCATACTTTATCACAACGATTTCCAGTATTCAAAAATTTATTCTGCCTCTATGTCCTGGGGTTACACTCAAACTAAATACAATGAGATTATCCATAATTCTAACCAGTCACTTAAATACTTTCCATACTCATTTTCCACTTTCATTATTTCTAACAATCTCTATGTCCCGAGTGTAGTGTTTGCTAGATCACTGAATTATTGTACCTTCCATTGTACATTATTACATCTTCCTCGTATCATATTACTGTTTAAATAACTCTGTTAGCCTCATATATTCAAATCTGAAATATATAATGGTCAAATCACTTCCTGATATCGTAATATATTTTATTCCAACCATTTTGTATTAATACTTCAATTTGTAAAATCCCTTCAATACTACATGCGACACTCTCAGCACTCTAAGAATAATTAAATTCTCTTTGATCTAAAAAATTCATTCACCACTGGTCTTTCCATTCTTAACACACTCTCTGATCTAATCGGAGAAAAATTAAATAATCACAATAACCGTTTTTGTCCCACAAAAACATACATCTCAACTTTCTCATTTCTATTACCATTCTATTTCAAAATCTCCAACAATCTGTTGATCTTCTTTCTTTGATATTCCTTTTTCCATTAGTTTATCAATTCAATTCTAAGGTTTTTTCCCTTCCATCCATTTTGCTTGTTGCTACAAATATTCCAAATATCTCAAAACTCAAGAGTCAATTCTCAGTTACTTCAGAAATCTTGTAAACTCTTTTTCCTTCTCCTCCTTACTAAATACTCACTAGTTGATAGTGAAAGTATCCACACTCATCCTTCATAATCTGAAACATACTTCATAATACAGAACTATAACATATCCCATCTATAATTTACCGATTATTATTTCCCTGTCATCATTAAGTAATCCTTAACTCCTCTTCCTTTAAAATCTCTGAATGGCATTTATACACAAGTCCTTCTTATTCTTATTTTCTTCATACTTGATTCCATACAAGTAATACTTTTCAATCCCAAAATAAATACCACAATGTCCAATCTCATGATCATATAAACCCCGTTACACTTCTTTATTCAAGTCAACACACTATTATTGCTTTCCTTCCCACTTGATATTATCCAAATATCATCATCACAGCTCTATAATTTCTTCAGATTCCTCCAATACTAACTATACAGGCACAGAACTTCAATCTATCCTCAGTGTTCATAAACAACTTCCTCAACTACAAAATCAGATCTCAAAACTATAACTTAGACATATGAATGGGTTTCACACATTTAGTTCTTCTTTGTCAGCTTTATTAATGGTTCAACAATCAATGAAAACCTCTCGATAAACCTCCAATAATACCCAGCTTACACAAAGGAATTGACAAGCTTCAATCGGTTTCGTCGGTATCGACAAAGCCTCAATCTTTTCAATCTAATCAGATTTTCACGATCTCTTCACCATAGATTGCACATTCTAAAACATCTATAATACTCCAACTAAATTCTTATCCAAAGAATTTTATTCACCGTTCCTCCTTAATAACAACTTTCCAATTGTTAGGGAATATTTTTCTTTCCTTCAATCATCTATTCATCACACTGAACATTCACAATCAATAATGGATACCGATTTCTGGTGCTCAGTTTGTTCAGCCCCACAACAATCATCTTGTTCACAGAACATCCAGCTTCTTTACTTACTTCCGTTATCACTTCTCTGATGACTTACCCTTCCAGTCAAATCAGATTATCCTTATTGTCTCATCTGCCAATCCTTACAATCAATCATATCACTATCCTCAACTTCCTGATAATGCCATATAATAAAATATACAATCAGTTTGCATAACTCCTATCACCAAGCTAACACAAAGCTTCCTTTTTCCCATGACGACAGTGAATTCTACGATTCCGCAGAACAATCACAAAATACTCTTAACTACGAACTCATCTTCTCATTCTTTTCGACTACCACTAATAGTAAAGCGCACAGAAAATTTGACTTATTGTAGTTTCCTACTACATACCTTCTCATAATTGACCAATAAAATTGTCAAATAGAAATTCCACTGATTACTCCCTGAAATCAGTACTCAATGTTCAACAACATTCCAATTTAATTCTTTCCACCTTTATTTATCATATCCTATGATATTCATCCTTATCCTGGTTAACGTTCTCACAACTCTAGTTCAGTTGATTGCGCTATACTTCTTAATTCCATAAGCTCAGAAAATATTTCCTTAATATATATATATATATATATATATATATATATATATATATATATATATATATATATATATATATATATATATATATATATATATATATATATATATATATATATATATATATATATATATATATATATATATATATATATATATATATATATATATATATATATATATATATATATATATATATATATATTATTCTTCCGTCGGTGAATTTCTCATTTCAACCAATCACAAATTCTCGTTGATTCCTCGTCCTCAGGTCTGCTAAAATCTAACATCTTCAAATCTCAATATATCGTCAATGGTACCTTCAGAATTTCATACACCATCAATAACACTTTCAGTATTTCAATAAAATTCTAACTCAATGATTACCAGATAAGAATATACAAATTACTACATCTAAATCTCAAATCTTATCAGCATTTCCAAAATATAGGCTGTAATAGCAGAAACATTCCTTTCATATTAATCTTCTATTATCTGAATAATTCCTTTATTCAATCTCCTTTACTGAAATGAAAACTTTTCATTACCACAGAAATACCAATTTCTATACCACACTCCTTGCTATTCCTTTAGCAGCTCGACCTCCAGCTAGTCCGACCTTACATCAAGTAAATAGATAATTACTTAAGTGATATAAAATATATGTGATCCACATATCATACTTCCTCCTGTTTACCTGATTTATAACAACTGCTTGAATACCATCTCTTCTTATCTTAGACTATTAAGTTCCAAGTTTACCTTCTATTAGAGGAAATAAATTCCTATTCCTTATTGTCATTCGCAACAATACCGTTCTTTTACCCTTTTCTGCCACACTTAATTTCGAATCAGGATCAATCTTTAAATTACTATCTCTTTTCGTCGAGTTGAACATTCCCAAATAACTATCGATATATTAAACGTCCATCGGTTACTCGAACTTATCCATATACTTGCACCTTTTCAATTACTATTAATATCCATACGACACTCTTCACCGCATCTCTTCTCATTCCTAAGAATTCAACACACATGCATCCTTTTAAAATCTTGCAGAATAACAACAACATCTCTAACTGGAATAACAACATCTTCAATCTCAGCAGCATCTTCAACTAAAACAGCAAGATTTTCAATCTCAGCAGCATCTCGTCTCCTCAGCACTATCAGCTTCAAACAATCTAACAACTATTCCCACAATCATATAATCTACCCTAATGGTTGGCAACCTTTGGAGACATATTTCAAGATACTCAGTCACATAGACAGGAATCCCTGCTAAGGACAGAAACATATCTCACTCAACTCTTTCCATGTGATAACAGTAGAAAGAAACTAAATAAGTATACACATCGAGATAGAAAGAATAGGATCTTTACATTAAGATATAGCATGAATACTGCCTACGCCAACAACACAATACTACCTAAATTCCACAATCATCTTACAAAAGAGAGAATAACAAAAACACATCAAAATACTAAAGGGTAATAGTAGATTTCATCCATAAATCCTAGAAAATCGCAACAAAACCTTGTCACTAATGTCACTTACCCTTACCATCCTAAAGAACAAAAATAATAATAATCCATCACAATACTACCTCACAACATCTAGATAATCCAAATACAATACAATAATACATAAACTGAAATACAACAAAAATCCATCACTACATCACTCCATAGGATGTGGTCCATCACTTTCTCCAACTTGGCTCGTTCTTGCTTCATCTTCATCTGGTCCTAACTTGCAGCACCGTCCTCTAGGATCTAAACACGGTGGGTTCCTAAATCCATACCCCAAAATCCCTCCTTGACATGGCGGATCTATCATATAATGAGAATTAGCATACACCTCACTATCCTGAAACTTCCAATGTGGTTCAAGATACGGCCCAAGATGAGCTATATATTCACTTAACCTGCGAAGCCTATCTATCTCTTTCTGATATTTCTCAAAATCAGTCCCATAACTTCTCACTTCAGCTCTAACCTCAGTTCTTCCAACCTCACTCTCAGTTATATAATTATCACTATCAGATTCTACAACATTTTTCTTATCATTCGTATCATCCTCATAATCTAACCATCCACCTGAAATCTTATGATTACCTACATGCTGATTTTGCAAACTCCATTGACCTATAGCAAATCCCCCATTCTTGACGTAATATGGTATGTCAGACATTTTCTGAAATCAAAGAAAATTCATAAGTACATAAGGTCATTATTCAAAAATATATATACAATGCATAACTATGCAAATGCAAATGAATTACGTATGCAAAATATATATGTATGCGATGCAATGCAAATGATAATTATACATTATTCATAAAGATGAAGTTATGATGAAATTATGGTGAAAGCACTCCACATCCTTTCATTAATACCAATACCTCATTGCAGTATTTACTTAATAAATACTCAAGAATTCACAACAATTATAAGGGATACATCTATAATAACAAAGCATAACAAAAATAAACAATCTTACCGGAGCCTTGTAGAGAAGTTGTGTTGCTTTTATAACATACTTTCGACACCAGAGTTATAGTTTAGGACATTTTTCAAAAATCGACCTAATTCGCTATAACTAAAAAGCTCTGGTTACCAATCTATAACACCCCCAATTTAAATTGCGCAGCAGAAAATACACAATTGGGTGTTATTCACAAACTTTATTTCACAACTCTTTAAATGACCCAAAAACAGTATATTTAAGAATAAATATGGAAATAATTTAAATCAATGTCTAAAACCTTTAATCCCAAGTAAAATCAGTTTAAAATATATCAGAGTAGCGTACAGGTTTCCCTAGGATCTTAATCAAGACAACAAACCTTTTATCAAAATACTTGACCATTTACTTTATGTTTATGACAATTGGGAAAGAAATCCGTTTTAGACCAAATTACTACAAAAGCAATCCCGCAATCCTTCTTCAGCAAGCTCCACAATTCAACAACTTCAAGTACCTGAAATACATGCTTAAAATCATCAACACAAAGGTTGAGCAAGTCTATAGGTTTAACAAAACATAATTGAACACATCGTAAAAATCATTCACAATTGTTTAATAGAATTGTGGCCATACAATCTATTAATCAGGTATATCATATTATAGCAGTAATATTGAATTGTATTAAGCTCATGACACTGACCCCTTAACTTAGTCACCCACGTCAAATGCCAGCATGACTAGAAAAATTACCAGTGCCCCTACTAGGGTATTAATTGCAAAAATACCAATTCTCATTCACGTAAAATTATCCTTCCCAGCGGGTTACTCAGCGTAAAGCCCTGGTCTCAGATAGGGTTGTCAGCCCAATAGTACTATTATTAGAATAAGCGGCTATTCCCAACTTGCAACATCAAGTCATAAGATAGTTAACGGCTCATGAATTTAGGGTCTTATGCAATTAGGTACTTATACAATTCATTTCATCAAAGGAAACATCGGGTCCCACAATTACTCATGACATGTGTTCATTTTACTTCAAATAGCATGTATTCCCCTCGCGGGTTTTAAAATCATTAAAACAAGTAGAAAGCGAGGCTATAGACTCACCTTAAGTAATAGCAGTAGTAAGACGATCTTCGACGATAGTTGATGCCCGATAAACACAAAAACCGCAACCTATCAAATAAGGCGCGTTCATCAATAATAAACTCGAGTAGAATCCATACTTAGTAATATCAAACTCAAAATCATAAAATCACAATCAATCCAAAAAAAATACAAGTGACCTTTTTACTCCATTCTATATGTTTATTCTATTAGTTAATTCCTTCGATAAAAATCTGTCGGTACACACCAAATGTACAAGCTCATTTACCCCACTTAAACACGTCAAATGTTTATGATACTAATCAGAAACTTCACTTACTATATACAGAAAGGCCTGTTAAAAACTCATCAAAAGATTTCATATTTAAAGTTCCCTGCCCGACACATCTTTGAACTACAAAAACCGGACAGTTTTACGTCAACAATTCATATAGTCTTTTAACACATTTATTTTTCTCCGTTTATAAAACCGATACTCAACTTTGAAAATAAACTCGACATCCTCATAATTAACATTCAAAATCAGTCCATGACATATTTAAAAATCCATTTTATAGTCCCCGAGATTCGATCCAAATATCGACAACAATTATATATTGTGTCGATACTCGTCTCCCGGTACACGAAATAATCAAACTAACGTAACTTTTCGCTCGTTTGGAGCTAGAAGTCCTACCTTATACCAAAACGAAGCTAACAACATCCTCTACAACAATATCTAATTACTTCACCTCAAACTCAAACTCATATTTTTAGAAAATTCACTTTAATAATCTGTTATAAAATATATTTTTAAAAATCCTTTAAAATTAATTTTTCACCACATTTTAACCTCATTTTTACCACTATAATCATTCTTACACTACTAGTTTATATCATAACACATTAAATCATCCTAGATGATTAATTCATAAAAACCCGACTCTAAAATATCAACATGCAATCATAAAAACTAATGTATAAACATATAAACACCTACATACAACAACAATTTCTGATCAAACAACAAGATTTTCATCCAAAAATGGGTTTTTCAAAAAGGTCAATGCATGTGTAAGATTTTCATACCAATGGATAGAGAATCAAAAACTAGGAATGGGTCTTTGATTAGTTTTTGTTGAATCAAACTAGAATTGAAAAATCAAGGGGTGTTTGTTCTTGTTGGTTGACAGAAAAGAGAGGGAGGAGGGAAGAGAGAGAGAATTTTTGTGGTGAATGGTTGTGTATGTGTTAGTTGTGTTTAATTTTTTAATTTATATAGAAAAAGTTTAGGGTAGTTTTTTCCAATTGTGATTCTTTTGGACCAATGTGTAAATACTTTGTTAAAAAACGGGAAATGACTACTAGTCATTTTTGAAAATTTTTACGGGTCTCGGGTTTCATAAAAATACTTCTCAAAACTTAAAACGCACACAAAATTTGATATTATATAGTCCCGGTACGACTTAATACGACATTAAAATAAAAACATCAAAATATTAAACATGGACATGTTTAAAATAAAATGTAAAATTTCTCGGGCATCCGTCGATATCGTCATCACTAATAATCCTCGCAACTCGTCAAAACGTAAAAATAAAATTTCAACATCATCCAAATCAAATTACCAATCGTCATAGTAATCAACCTCGTCAAAGATTTCAAAAATATAAGTAAAAATATAATTAAATAATGACCACGGTTTTGGGTTGTTACAATTAATAAGATGACACAAGGATTGATTAGAACTTACATAAGATGAACATACAAGGATGATAATTACCAAATTCAAATAATAACCAAGGAATGAAGGAAAATGGAGGAAAAATACTCAGAAAAGGCCTAAAACCTCAAGGTTTCTTCAATGGAGGATGGAAAAAAATGAAGCTTGAGAATTTTAATAATGGAGAATGATGAGAGACCATATAGAACGGTTTATATATGTTATTTAGAGAGGATTGGACCAATTTTATTGTTTCTAAATAAAAGAAAACATGTATCCATATATTACATCATTTTCCTTAATTAAGCAAACCTTTAAAATTAAAAGATTTTGTCCAAACCTTTTACACTTCATTCCTAAAATGTGTTTAACATTAAAAATAAAAGATTTTGGTGCAAATACACCCTTAGGGCCGAAATTTATACAAAATATACATATATATACTTTTAAAAAAAACTATTACCTTATGTTATTTTTCCATTATTTCCAAAAATTATAACCTAAGGTTTAATTATTCAAATTTCTTTATTAATTCAAAAACATACTTTACATTATATGAAATGAAATGAAAACCATATGTTCAAAATGAAATTAATTTTCAAAAATGACTTCATAATTTCAAAATGACATAAATGGCCCAAAAGTCGTATTCTTAAAATGCGGGTTATTGGGCTACGACTCATGCACCCGTGTTATATTTGAGACAGAATCATTGTGTTTGGTAAAGGCGCTTCATAATAAAGTCATCTTGCTACATATTGCGAGTCTTTATTCAAACATATCATCTTACTCAATGGCTTTCGACGCTTGTAGATGGTCGTTTGTCAAACGGGAAGGAAATAGAGTAGCTCATAACATTGCCTCTTTTGCGCTTAGTTGTTCTTCTGAGGTTACGTTAGACGGTAGTATTCCTAGTAGTGCGACTGTTTGGATGATTCAAGATGTACTCTCATCTAATATTGGATGATATATCTTCTTTTATCAAAAAAATGTGGGTTTTACAATGATCTTCTTCCTTTGCATCAACATCGCACCCAATCCTTTTGCTGACGCGTCATAGTAAACCACGAATTCTTCAGATCCTTCCGGTAACGATAAAATAGGCGCACTGCAAAGCATTTGTTTCAACTTCCGAAAGGCTAATTTGTCTTTTTCTCCTCATTCGTACTTCACTTTCTTTTTAGTCAACTTCGTCAATGGCTTCGAGATCTTCGAGAACCCTCGAAAAACCTTCGATAGTATCCGGCGAGACCTAAAAATTGACGAATTTTAGTCGGCATCGTAGGAGTAGTCCACTCCCTAATTGACTCAATCTTGGCAGGGTCAACATGAATTCCTTTACTATTAATAACATGACCTAGAAATTGTACTCTTGGCAGCCAAAAATCACACTTCGAAAACTTGGCATACAATTCCTCCTTCTTAAGTAATTCCAATAATAATTTAAGGTGTTCCTCATGTTCTTTCTCATTCCTTGAGTAGATCAAAATATCATCAATGAACAAAATGACAAATTTATCTAGATACGGTTTACACACCCGATTCATGAGGTCCATAAATACAACAGGTACGTTTGTCAAACTGTATGACATCACTTGAAATTCATAGTGTCCATACCTTGTCCTAAAAGTAGTCTTTGTCACGTCCTCCTCAAGAACTCTTAATTGGTGTAAACCAGACCTAAGGTCAATCTTTGAGTAAACAGTCGATCCTTATAATTGATCAAACATATCATCGATCCTAGGTAACGGATAACGGTTCTTGATGGTAAGCTTGTTCAACTCACAATAGTCGATACACATTCTAAAACTTCCATCCTTCTTCTTAACGAGCAAGACCGGTGTAAAACCCGCATTAAAATACCATGAGCAGTAAACATGAACAGTAAATACACGAAAATACGATTGAATTAAAACTTACCATTTATAATATATTACACGTATCACGAACGTTAAATACCAAGAATTACGTATATTTTAGTGCACGATAATTATTATACGTAATAACTGAATCAAGAACATTAAACACGAACGTACCCATTTAATATTCTAAACATGAAAAAGGGTTCGGTTTGGCCTTTTGGGCCTGTGTACCCGCGGCAAAGAATACAACGGAAGGGCCCGACCCATTAAACCATTTAACTAGCAAAGATATCCCAGGAAACTCACTTTTACAGTTTTTAGAAAATTAAACAAAAACCCTAACGGGTGTCTCCTTGGCCGCCGGCTCTACAAACAAAAAGGGAGAGGGGAAAAAGGTGTTTTGATCTTTTATTGTTACGGGTTGGTGTTCATGTTCATCATTCCAAACATTACACATGCAGTATCACCAAAACCTTAATTCTTTTCTTTTATTATTATCAATTCATGATCTTTATTTAAGATTTATAATCATAACATGGATAAATGATTTAAACACAAATTAACCAAGGAATCAAGAAAAGGTTTTGGTTTGGTTGTTGTTTGGTTCGAACGAGGGTTTAACCGAGAGCTCTAGGCTCTCGGTGGTATTTTTAACACCACCAGCCGAGACCTCATGGTCTCGATGTGGTTTGGTTGTCTCGCTCGTAAGAAAAGGGAACCCCCGACTCGCGTGGGGGTGTAGTTTCGTTTGGGTTTTAGTGTTGACCGAGACCTACAGGGTCTCGGTGGGACTCGGTCAGAAACAGTGGGAACCCCGACTTGAGCCGGGGTGTGATTCGGTTGGTCAGTGGCTAGCCGAGCCACGTCAGTGGCAACCACCGGCTACAACCGGTGGTAGATTAGTTCGGACAGTGGCAACCGGATACGCTGGGTAGCCATTGTCGGGCTGTTTGTTTCGGCTTACACGGTTCGGCTTATATTAAAAACACGGGTTCGGGTTTGGAAAATAATAAAATCAGTTTTATACTCATTTAACTAAATTATAACATGACTATTAATTTAATTAAAACATGACTTAGGTTATAAATCTTAGAATTAATATTTCATGACTAACCTAAGTATTTATTTAGCCTTATTTAATTAAAACATGTTTATTTTAATTAAATTCATATAACCTATAGTTTATTTAATCAACCATGATATTTATTTAATAAATCATGACATTTAACATCATGACTTGTATTTTTACTAATAATCTTTAACTTATATTTTTAGCTTAATAAACCAGCTTATTTCTATTTTTGGAAACCTATACTATTTTTGGAAACTTTCTATTTTAGGAAACCTGCTATTTTTAGAAAGTTACTTGGTATTACAATACAAGTATTATAATACCTTAATACATGATTAATACCAACATAATACAAGAATAACTATAGATAACACAATAATCAGTAAAACATGTAAAATATGACAGAATATGTATAACAAGCTAAGAACTCATAGAACTAGTAAGACACACGTATCTCAGACAACTCATACACGTCCCTTATTCTTATGTAGTACTATCCCTCAAGGCGGAGTAGGTTCTTCAGCTTTTCCGTTAGCTTTTGCTGGACACAAGGTACGGATTTCCCGTCCTTCAGTAAGGACAGTCTCTTCCTTTATAAGGATTTCCCGTATGCAGCCAACTGTTTTCCAGTAGTTACAGATTTAAATGCTTACGTTTTTTAGTTACCTTAGCCCTATACATGCATGCCAGTTTCACCGAGTTATGGAGGTACCATAACCGTGACACTGGAGGCACCAGTTTCACCTAGTTACAATTTTAGTCAGGATTTCATGGTGAATGTGGTGTGTGCCTTGCATCCTTCACAAGGAGCTGATCCCTCCTACCCAGACCATATTAATTAGAGGCATCCCCTCTAATTGCATGAAGAGGTCACCCCTCCAAATATTCATGCACGTTGTTGACCTCATGACCTATATTGGCTTTTGGTATATTAAACAAATACAGATTTTCATAAGTAAACATAAGCTATATTTTCAGAACTAAACTAGTAAAACATCTTATACGCCTAGGTTTTCCCAGTACTTATTCATTTCCGGTGCTATTGATGCTCTACAATTCTTTATTATGTTTTGTCATTCATGCTATGTCATATACCCGTTCACTGAGCGTTTTGCTCAGCCGTTACTTTTCTTCCATGTCCCAAAACGGCAGATACCCAAGGTTAGATTGGAGCATTTGGAGGGCATGCATAGGATGGGAGCTACCTTAGACTTCTTCTCCTTTTTGCCTTCATATATTTATGCTTGTTAAGTCTTACTTTATTTCATTTACTTTATTTATGTTTTGGGCTTATGTTGGGAACCGATGTTTGATTCTGGTTTTCCCTTGGTCATGTATATTTCAGTATAGTTACCTTGCATGCTTTGATGACACACCATAATTATCCTGTGATATTCCATTTATCAAAATGGGGTGTTACAATTATGGTATCAGAGCCAAGGTTTCGACATGTAGGCTCTAAAATTTGACCTGTGACTAGTGGGTAGTCACCAAGATCTTTCCAAGCCGACGTCTGATTTCCACGTATTGATATTTTCAGAACCTCGTTGTTTTAACCATGATGTTTTTTTCGGAATTGTCTTACTAATATGGATTGAACAACCGTCATCCATACTTAGTTACTTGTCATTGTTTTATGCATGATGTTTCTTGTGAATGTAGACTAGTATGAACTGAATCACAGTAGTTCATACTTAGTCGCACGTTTCTGTTAGGTTTAGACAGTTGGTTTTCATAGATTCATTTCATTTTAATTGCATGTATTCATTTCATGCATTCATCTCATTGTCGCAGGAATTATGACTAAGTAATGGTTGGTACACGACTGGTCCTATTTAGTCGCATGTGCCTTTATCAAAACTTTTTTTTTGTTTAGTGGACGACCCATAGGCATCCACACTTGCCTTTTTGTTTTGTGAACCGACCCATAGGTGTTCACCCATGTACATATCATTATATTTATTAACCATGCATTTTAAACTGTTTCATGCATTATAAACTGTTTCATGATTTATAAATTATTTCATGCATCTTTTATGTTTACGTCATGTTATATTGTGTCAGACTTACCATTTATGTTGCATTGTCTTGCATTGTGAAACGACTTATAGTCGTCCACACTATCGATTCTCAAAATTTATTTCATTGCAGTCATAACTTTTCATGTACTCTCATTTATTGTTACGTTTCGTTATGTTGATTGTGTTGTCATAATATCATGGTTAACTCTATTTTCATGCTGATTATGTTTTCATGCTCCCCTATGTTAATTTTGCTTCATGGTTCCTCGTGTTGTTTACGCTTTCATGCTAGATGATACAAGAGATTTTCTCGTATAAAAAGTTATCGTCTCGTCTCGATTCGAATTGACTACTGGTTAACGTGTGACTCAGTTGTTCTTGGTGGAAAATAAAGAAAATGATTAGTTAATTTAAACTAAACGTAAAATAAAAATGTAAAAGAAAATGTAAATTGAAAATGAAAATGTCGTTGAGTAAAGGGAAAAATAAAACCATAAATAAACTTGCAAATATTAACCTAGAAATTAAAGACTTTGAAAATTAAATGACATAAACTTAAAACTTAAATTTAAAAATAAAACTGAAAATAAAATAAAACAATAAGATAGAACTGAAAGCTAAAATCTAACTTTTTCGGAAAAAACAACAATTTCGGATAAACAGACAATATTCGGAATACAAATAATCTTCGGAAAAACAGCTATTTCAGAAAATACTGCAATCTTCGGAATATCACAACTATTTCGGAAAAAAGGATTAATTCAGAGGAAACGACATTTTCGGAAAAACACACTTCTTCGGAATAATCAATATTTTCGGAAAATACTGCAATCTTCGGAATATCAAAACTATTTCGGAAAAATGGATAATTTCAAAAAAAGAGAATATTTTCGGAAAAACAAATAAAGTTCGGATAAACTGATTTCAGAGAAATGGAAATTTCGGAAAAAATAAATAAAAGGCAAATATTCGGAATAACTACTAATTTCGTATAAAGCAAATCTTCGGAAAAGAGGGTTCTTCGGAATATAAAACCCTTTTCCGAAGATTGTAAAGATCAGATAAACAGTTACAGTAACAACTAAAAAGCAGAAAATAAGCTACGCATAAGCACAGATCAAATAAGCAATTAACTAAAACTTAATCTAAACAAACTTTAATAAAAACTAATCAAACCACAAATCAAAAACTTGAAAAAACACTAATTAATCTAAAATTAAAAATCAACTTTTTATAAAATAAACTAATGAAAACACTTAATTAAAAATAAACAAATTCAAATAATAAGCACCAAACACAATAAGCTATCAAAATCAAACACATAAAAACCATAAACATATTCAATCAAACGCATCAATAAGCATCAAGATTAAGCAACTACATGATAATCTAAATCAAAACAAGATTAATAATAAAGAAAGGAAGAATGAGAATGATTAATTGAAAAGCTTGATTAAGATTAAGACTAAGATCTAATACAAGATTAATGAAAAAGATTAAAACATGAAAGGAAAGCTAGAGAGAGAAAGTATATTAAGCTACTCCTGAAACATGAAAGAAAAATTAATGACTAAAAATTAACTACTACTAACTACTACCTCCTAATGACATATTAGGAGGTATTTATAGGAGGAGTAAATGTTGATGCTTTCTTCTTTCTTTCATCTCGTCTCGACTCGATTTAAATTCTTTGTCTTTCTCAACGTCGTCTCGGGATTTGTCGATATAAATTGAACTTGTCTTATAATTTTCATCTTTAATTAGACTTGGTTCTTCGACTTCATTAAACTTCTGTCTTTAGACTTTTTCTTTGATAAATCTTCAGAATAGGCCCTGGACTTCCGTTCTTTTTGCACTCTTGATCTTTTGACTTCGTCTTTTCTCGTTTTCTTCGATAAAAGCCCGTGAAAGCCTGTGTTTTCTTCCCTTTTCACATTTTGGTCCTAAATCACAACAAAAACACAAACCACACATAATTCCAACATTTACGACATAAAATACACACTTTGGCTTGGTTATTATTATAATTAAGTGGTAAAAGGATAAGTGTTTTCACACTTATTAAATCCCCTACACTTGACCATTGCAAAGCCCTCATGCAATGCATTAGTTACAAAGCAAGTTTTATATTTTCCATCATAATCAATCCACCTTGGCCTTTATTAAACATAAGACATAATTAAAGGAAGAAAAACAAATAAAGAGACTGAAGACTTACATTAGGGCTTTGGTAAGTCATGAATGTTTATCACCCTCAAGTTTCACGTTCCCTAAACCAAGCTTAAAAACGAGATCATTGTTATTATAAGTTAGTAAACTAACACAAACTCATGTGGCCCAATTATTCACTTAGACTCCCTTATTCCTAGGTGTATCTCTTATATTTTATGATTGTCTTGAATGATCACGAGTATGCATTGTTTGACTTATTTCGATAGTTTATTTAGGCCGAAAATAAAGTAGGACGATTTAATCAATAGTTAGCTAAAGGACAAAATCTTTTAAAACTGCTTCTCGGGACCTCATAAAGTTCATATCTTGTCATAACTCGTTTCACGATTTGAGACCTTTCTCGGATCGATATTTGGCATTGACTTCATGCTTCAAATCTTGAGAGACGTTCATGAAATAATGGTCTTCTCTTCATAATAGGAATTTCTTCACTTGAACTTTTTGAGATATTCTTCATACTTGGACCACGACTTCTTCATTTTTCTCCAATATTTATTTGGGATTTTGATATACAACGATCCGCCTCCTTTTAAGACTTGGATCTATTTATTCTCATAGCTTGCTAGGGTCTTTTTGGATAGAATTCTCCATGATATTTAGGGGAGTATTTGCTTTTCTTCGTGTGTCTCGATCCTTCATATTGATTTTTGATAAATGATTCTTCACATCACTTGGGATCTTTAGCAACAAAATGTAGCCCTCATGCCTTGTTAGGGCCTTTTCGGACTCGCCAATCTTCGCATCCCGCTTCAATAAGTTATGCCTCGGCTATGAACTCTAATTAATACCGAGCAACTTTTAAACGATCTTGTGCTAGAAGCTAAGTAACTTTTCAAATCGTACAACCTTACTTATTGCAATTAAATTTATTAACAAGCGATGGGAGAAAAAACTCATAATTAACTAACATAAATTTATGAAAGAATACCAAACTTATAATTGACTCTATCATCTCTCGTTCTCCACAGTTTAAATTCTCAAGGAATGAGACTCGTGGATGCTTAGCCTATTAAATCAAAGTTTCGGGTTTTCAAGTCATCTATAGGATCTTGCATCTTCTTAGACTTTTTCAAGTTTAGAATTTGCATTTTAAAGTTCCCTTGATAAAAGACTTTCTAGGAACAATTATAGGAACTTGAAAAAAGTTCTTGTTCTTAACCCGTAAGAGTTAAGACTTTCGCGTTTTAAAGTTCCCTATATAAAAGCCTAGAAAAAATTGACTTAAACACGTTAAGGATACTAGCTAGAGTAAACTTAGATAAGTAAACTCGGGTTGAGTCAAAAGATTCACAACGTTTGAAAATTAAAACCACTTTATTCAAAATTTATTCTAGCAAAGAAAGAAAATAACTATACAAAGGTAAATACAACTAGGCCAAAATAGATCAAAAGTTTTGAAAAATGTCGAAAAAAATCAATTTTCCGGTTAAAATGAGGACAAATACAAGGAAAAGCCCACTTAACTTCGATAGAAGTCCCCCTACACTTGATATAAACATTGTCCTCAATGTTTAAGCGTGTGGGAGTAAACTCCCCTACACTTAGGACATTGTGCACTTTGTTTAAATCTTGCTAAGGAAGAGACAACTAAAGTGATTCCTATTTCAATCATAAATGATAAAATAATAAATCAAAAGAGTTTAGGATAGAACCGGGAAGACGGGAACACGGAATCACGGGTCGTCAAAAGTCATCAAGAATGGATCTTTGAAAGCTCGAATCCCTGGATATGATAAGAAAGAAAGCAACACACACATACTAGGGTCTCCCCTACACTTATTATAAAACGGATAAAAAGGATAGATAATGCGGGTTGCCTCCCGAGAAGCGCTTGTTTTTGTTAACCGAGTCGTGAGCCTGACTCGACCTTAATTAGCATGGTAAGAACCTTGAAGAACATCCACCGGGATCAAATACATGGTTTTCGTCCATCAAATAGCACAAGCTTAAGGCGAACAAGGCAAGCCGAAGAAGAGTAGGCAAGGTTCTCTTCAGCAGTTGTTGAGCATGGTGGTAGAAAGTAGGATGAAGTGCAAGCATATCTCTATTGTTTCCAAAAATCTTTCCTTTTTATTTCATCAGATGGATACTGAGATGGATTAAAAATTGTAATACCGGGATCGAACACATTTTCCTTTAGGGGAAAATAAGACTCAGGCTTAGTAGAATTTGAAGAAGAGCCGCTCATAAATCTCACAATATCATCCTCAGAAGGTGGATAAAGAGGTGTCAAGACATAAGTACTACGGATATTGGTGTCATCCGGCTTCTTCTCCTTTGAAACGGGTTTCTTCATATCTGAAGGAGGATAAAGACCATAATCAAAGTCCAAAGGAGGAGAATCATTCTCATTGGGGAAGTATGTATTAAGGAAAGTGGCAAAATCTTCCTCAAATGAGTAATTATCCAAAGTATCAAGAGTGTTTGGTGGAGGATCTTCATCAAAAGTAGGAGCAATGTCATCAGTTGAAGAATCACTCGAGAGAGTATCAACATCATCAAAATCATCATAAGTTGGCATGTCTTTATACTTTGAAGCAAAATTATCATAATCATCCCCATCGGAGCTAGAATCATCATCATAGTCATCATAGATCGGTGGAGAATCATAAATTGGTGGGGGATCCAAATTGGGGAGAGAATCATTAAAATCATTAATAAGTGTGAAAACACTTATCCTTTTACCACTTATTTCCAATAATAACAAGACCAAAACGTATGATTTATGTCGTAAAAGTCGGAATTATGCGTGGTTTGTGTTTTTATTGTGTTTTAGGACCAAAATATGAAAAAGGAAGAAAATACGGGTTTTCACGGGCTTTTATCAAAGAAAACGGGAAAAGACGAAGTCAAAAGATCAAGAGTGCAAAAAGAACGGAAGTCCAAGGCCTATTCTGAAGATTTATCGAAGAAAAAGTCTAAAGACGGAAGTTTAACGAAGTCGAAGAACTTAAGTCTAATAGAAGAAGAAAATTAAAAGACAAGTTCAAATCCCGAGACGACATCGAGAAAAGACGAAGAATTAAAGTCGAGTCGAGAAGAAAAAGAAAGAAGAAAGCACCACACATGCCTCCCACTTCCCTATAAATACCCTCCTAATCACATTAGGAGGGGAGTTAGCTAGTTTTTATTTTTTTAAGTTTTTTCTAGTTTTTAGAGAGAGAAAGTCTAAAACTTTCTCTCACTAAACTTTTCATTTTTTTTCTTTCTTCCAAGTTTTCATTAATCTTTGTATTGGAGTTCATTTTATCAAGAGTTAAGTTTTTTTTATGTTCTTTTATCTCATTCTACATTTCTTGGCTTATTTGAATTTTTGATCCGAAATCTTTCCTTTGATCCGAATCTTCCATATTTCGTGATTGAAGTTGAGATTGTATGGTTAGAAGATTTATTCCCTTTGTTCCTACATAAGCTTTCGTGTATTAGTTATAAGCTCTCAATGCTTATTGGCTAGTTACAAGTCTTAGCTTATTGGTTTTCGGATTTTGCAAAAGGTTTTAGTAAGTTTAAATTTCATTCCATAAAGTTTTGATCTTTCATGTTTTAGAAGTCATTAAATTTAAGCTTTTTGAATTGTTTAAGATCCGGTTAGAATAGCTTATTTCATTTGCTTATTGAGTTTCACTCTTGCCACCAATTTCGGAAACTGTTGCCTTCCATCGCAATTCAAGGGACTTTGTACACATTCCGACGGGACTCTACCCATTCCGATAGGTTCTTGGTTTAGGTCGCAATAACCCAATAGGGTTCTACGTTGCGATCGGGTTGGTTTTTCCCCTTATTTCGATCTGGGATTGCGATCGCATATTGCGATCGCATATTCCGACGGGTCTTAAGGTCTTTGTTAAGACGAAGTGCTGCCCATTTTTCGAAAGGAACATTGCGACAACATCATTCCGATAGATTCACATTGCGACTGTAGAATTCACAACATTCCGATGGTAGTAAGTTTAACATTCCGATGGACCCTTGTTTGATATTCCGATGGCTACCATTTGGTGTATTCCGATGGACATGAATTGTTTTATTCCGATTAACTAAGATTTTACGTTTTAAAGGTTTTCAAAGTTTTAAGCTTCAAGCATTAACTTTAAGTTTAGTTTTGTCAAAACTTCTACTTTACTCAACGACACTTTCATTACTTGCTTTTAAGTTATAGTTTAAATTAGACAAACAAACCAAACCATTCTCTTGATTCACCAAAAGACGATTGAGTCACACTTTAGACCGGTTCTCAATTCGAAAAGACTTGGGACAACGAACTTTCATACTTAGGTGTAAAAACCAAGTATTAAATGGCGCCGCTGCCGGCTCTTTTCGTTACGAT
Organism: Glebionis coronaria; assembly: GCA_025667525.1. NCBI lineage: Eukaryota > Viridiplantae > Streptophyta > Magnoliopsida > Asterales > Asteraceae > Glebionis > Glebionis coronaria. The sequence continues at coordinate 477,402,707 of CM046874.1, forward strand.
TAACGGTTTCTAGTGAGAGACGCATTGAATTTTGGGATCCGTTCTTTGAACGTTATTTTCCTTGCTTTAAAAATTTTCAAAAATCCAAAAAAATATAAAACTCTTCAAAAATAAAAAAACATTGAAAAATCATAAAAGCAATTCTTTTCCAAGGTTTTGCACCAAAAAGATTATATAGATATTCTTTGTGTATATTTTTCTTCTGCAGGTGTATGCGTACTAGATCTTCGAACTATTCTGAGCCCGAGACTCGTGAAGATTTAGATATGGTTGGTGTTAATAACAACAATAATCACCCACCTCAACACAATTTGAATAACAACAACAACAACAACAATGTCCTCTTACCTGATTTACGAACAATGGAGGAATTGTGCCAACCCACCATGAACGGACGCGGAGGCCCGATTGCGCCAATGCACGTCACGGCTCAAGAGTTCTCGTTGAAGCATCACATGATCCAGCAAGTGCAAACGAACCCATTTCATGGAATTCCGGATGACGATGCCAACAAACACCTCGACAAATTCATTACCATGACCCAAAGCATGAAGTGCTCCGGTGTTTCTATGGATGACCTTCGACTTCAACTCTTTCCCCACTCGCTTTCTCACCATGCCGAAAAATGGTTTGACCGTCTTCCTAAGAATTCTATTCATACGTGGAATGACATGACTCAACGCTTTTTATCGCGCTACTTTCCCCCATCCATGGTCACTAGCCTTCGTAACCAAATCAGTGGATTTATGCAAGAGAATGATGAATCGCTTTTCGATGCTTGGGAACGATACAATGATTTGATCGACCGCTGTCCAAATCACAATATGCTCCCTGTCACTCTCATTGACACCTTCTACAATGGTCTCACTTTTCGTGATCGTGACACGATCAATGCCGCCGCCGGTGGTACTTTTATGAAAAGGAGACCGGAGGAGTGTCGAGAGTTGATTGAAAACATGACTACTCACCACAAGAATTGGGATTCATCCGCATCCTCAAGATCTAATCAGAGAGTCAATGTTTCTTCTACTACTTCCAATCCTGAGATATCCGAACTTTCCCGACAAATCGCAATGATGCACAAAGATTTCATGTCCATAGCCACAAACAATTTTCAACAAGCTAAAGTCGTTGCTATTTCTTGTGACACATGTGGTGGTCCTCATTCTTACAATGATTGTCCTTCTACCCAAGGCAATTTTTCTGAAAACGTTAACGCAGCTTACGGCACTTATCCCACGGGAGGCTATCAAGCCCGCCCGCAAGGAGACCGTGGCTTGCTAAGTTATTGTTCCAACAATTATCTTGCTCCTCCCGGTTTCCCTCCTACAAACCAAAACCAACAACAAAGCTATAACCGAAACAACCAATCCCAACCTCGTGCTCAAAATCAATATCCATCCCAAAGAAACCCATACCCAACTCAAGGAAACTCTCCAGCTTACCAAGCTCCACCTCTCAATCAACCGATGGCAGTAAACCAAGACGTCGAGACGTTAATGAAGACTAATCGTGAGATGGTGACGAATCTTCAGAGTCAATTTGTCAACTTGAAGAATGACATGGTGAAACAAGGGAGCGATATTCGAGCCGAGCTAAGGAATGATATGGCCAAACACAGCAATGAAATTAATGCAAACATGCAAAACTCTTTTAATAATCAAGCGGTTCACCTTCGTGATATGATTGGTTCGCTCATCCAAGGTAATCAACCCTCTTCTTCGGGTACTCTTCCGAGTAATACCGTTGCAAATCCAAGAGGGGAGATGAAAGCAATCACCACTCGTAGTGGAAAAGGTTATATGGAACCCGAGCTTCCTACACCTCCACCCGTGATTGTGAACAAGGAAAAAGAGCAACTTTCCCCACCTCTTTCACCTTCTATCCCCATTTCCCCACCACCCGTGGTTGTGAGTGATCCTATTCCCTTAAAGCCTTCTTCTTCATCCAATATACCTTATCCTTCCAGGTTGCGGAAAGAGAAGCAAAAGAGCAAGGATGATATTCAAGTTTCAAACTTTCTTAAAATGTTTAAACAACTGAATTTTAACATCTCCTTTGTCGAGGCTCTCGCTCACATGCCCAAATACGCTAAGATGTTTAAAGATCTTCTAAGTGATAAGGAAAAGCTTCTTGACATCGCTCAGACCCAACTTAATGAGAACTGCTCCGCAGTGCTCTTAAGGAAATTGCCCACCAAACTTGGTGATCCGGGTCGCTTCTTGATTCCTTGCAACTTCCCGGGAGTGGAGAATTGCATGGCCCTAGCCGATCTAGGTGCCAGTATAAACTTAATGCCTTTAAGTGTTTGGAAGCAATTATCTCTCCCCGAGCTAGTCCCCACCAAAATGACTTTGGAATTAGCCAACCGTACGGTTGCTTATCCAGTGGGGATAGCCGAAGATGTCTTTGTTGGCGTCGACAAATTCACCTTCCCAGAGGATTTTGTTGTCGTTGACTACGAGATGGATCCCCGTGTTCCATTAATCGTTGGACGTCCCTTCCTGAGGACCGGTCGCACTCTTATTGATGTAGCCGCAGGCGAAATAATCATGAGAGTTGGTGACGATAAAATTGTCTTCAACATGGGTAAGATTTCTAAGCAACCTTATTCATATGAGAGTGTTAATGCTATTGATGTTCTCGATGAGGCTTGTGAAGAACATTTTCATGATGCTTGCAAAAGTACTCTTTCTTCTCTACCCAATGTTGAGACCGTTGCCTCAATTGCTCCAGCATTGACTCCTTTCGGAGAAAGTGACTTGGATGATTTCGAAGCTAGCTTGGGTCCTCTCGATATTAAGTATGATAATTTGTCCACCAATTGGGATGAAGACATTCGTACTATTGAGAGACTTCTCAATGAGGACCCGTTCTCTCCTCCTGCTCCTAAAGAGGTGACTAATGATGATCCATCGTTAATTTCACCATCTATTGAGGATCCTCCTACTCTTGAGCTTAAGGACCTACCCCCTCATCTTGAGTACGTTTTCCTAGAAGACGACGAGAAGCTACCGGTCATCATCGCAAAGGATCTGAAAGAAGACGAAAAAGCCCGACTTGTCGCTGTGTTGAAGAAGCATAAAAGAGCTATCGCTTGGAAAATCTCCGACATCCGTGGAATTGATCCTCACTTCTGCACACATAAAATTCTCATGGAGGATGACTTTAAGCCCACAATTCAAAGTCAACGAAGGGTGAATCCTAAAATCCATGAAGTCATCAAAAAAGAGGTCATCAAACTTCTTGATGCGGGTATGATTTACCCTATTTCGGATTCACCATGGGTTAGTCCAGTCCATTGTGTGCCTAAGAAAGGCGGTATCACCGTTGTACCCAATGCAAACAACGAGTTGATTCCTACCCGTCTCGTTACTGGGTGGAGAGTTTGTATAGACTACCGCAAACTCAATGATGCCACGAGAAAGGATCATTTCCCTCTACCTTTTATGGACCAAATGCTTGAACGTTTAGCGGGTAATGAATATTACTGCTTTCTTGATGGTTTCTCGGGTTATTTTCAAATACCCATCGATCCCAAAGATCAAGAGAAGGCAACATTCACTTGTCCCTATGGCACCTTTGCTTATAAAAGAATGCCTTTTGGCTTATGCAATGCCCCTGGGACATTCCAAAGGTGCATGTTGGCTATCTTCCATGACATGGTTGAGCAAACCATGGAAGTCGTCATGGATGATTTCTCGGTCTTCGGGGATTCCTTCTCTTCTTGCCTTGCTAATTTGGAACGTATGCTTAAGCGGTGCGAAGACACTCGCCTTGTTCTGAACTGGGAAAAATGCCATTTTATGGTAAAAGAAGGCATTGTGCTAGGACACAAAATCTCTAAAGCCGGTCTTGAAGTCGACCGTGCTAAAGTAGATGTCATAGCCAAATTACCTCCACCTTCAACCGTGAAGGGTGTGAGAAGTTTTCTGGGTCATGCGGGCTTCTATCGTCGATTCATTCAGGATTTCTCTAAAATCGCTCGCCCGATGACCCACCTCTTGGAAAAAGATACTCCTTTTATCTTTTCTAAAGAGTGTCTCGAAGCCTTCAATCTTCTAAAGGATAAGCTAACTAAGGCACTGGTCTTGGTTACCCCTAATTGGGAGCTGCCTTTTGAATTGATGTGCGATGCTAGCGACTTTGCTATTGGTGCGGTTTTAGGCCAACGAGTGAATAAACACTTCCAACCAATCCACTACGCTAGCAAAACAATGACGGGGGTCAATTGCATTATACGACAACCGAAAAAGAGCTTTTAGCTGTTGTCTATGCTTTTGAGAAATTTCGCCCCTATCTTGTTTTATCTCCCACCATCGTATACACGGACCATTCCGCGTTGAAGTACTTGATGACAAAGCAGGATGCTAAGCCAAGACTTCTTCGCTGGGTTTTACTCCTTCAAGAATTCAACATTGAAATTCGTGACAAGAAGGGAGCAGAAAACCTGGCCGCGGATCATCTGAGTCGACTTGAGGATCCATATCAAGGGGATCATCCGAACAAAGAGATCAATGACTCTTTCCCCCTGGAGACCTTAATGTCTATAAATCTCAATCTTGATGGCACACCGTGGTTTGCAGACATTGCAAACTACTTAGCGGGTTGAATTCTCATCCAAGGGTTAACATCCCAACAAAAGAAGAAGTTCTTGAATGATGTTAAGACTTACTTTTGGGATGACCCTTTTCTATTCAAACAATGTGCTGATTTGATCATTCGTTGATGTGTTGATGGACCGGCAGCTTTTGACATCCTACAAGCTTGCCACAAAGGACCCACCGGTGGTCACTTTGGTCCCAACTACACCGCTAAGAAAGTGTTTGATTCTGGATTCTATTGGCCTACCATTTATCGTGACGCTCACGAAATGGTTAAGCATTGTGATGTTTGCCAACGACAAGGCAAGATCACACATAAGGATGAGATGCCTCAAAATTTTATACAGGAATGTGAAATTTTTGATGTATGGGGCATCGACTTTATGGGGCCATTTCCATCCTCCAAAGGGAACAAGTACATCCTCGTCGCCGTCGACTACGTTTCTAAATGGGTTGAAGCTAAGGCTCTTCCTACGAATGATGCAAGGGTGGTTGTGAACTTCTTGAAGCAGCTTTTCGCTCGATTTGGCGTTCCTCGTGCTATTATCAGTGACCGCGGGACTCATTTTTGCAATGATCAATTTGCAAGAGTCATGGCTAAGTACGGTGTCAATCACCGTCTTTCCACCGCATATCATCCCCAAACCAATGGGCAAGCCGAGATATCCAACCGTGGATTGAAGCGAATTTTGGAGCGTACTGTGGGAGAGCATCGCGCCGCGTGGGCCGATAAGTTAGATGATGCTCTGTGGGCTTTCCGTACTGCTTACAAGACCCCGATCGGTTGTACACCTTATCGTCTTGTGTACGGGAAATCCTGCCACCTACCCATCGAGCTGGAACATAAGGCGTACTGGGCCTTGAAGTGGGCTAACTTCGACATCAACAAAGCCGGTGATCATCGCAAGGTTCAATTCAACGAGCTAAATGAACTAAGGAATGAAGCTTATGAGAACTCGCTGATCTACAAGGAGAAGACGAAGATCATTCATGACGCAAAAATCAAGAACCGAGAGTTCCACGTTGGTGATCAAGTCTTACTCTTCAACTCTCGGTTGAAGATCTTCTCTGGCAAGTTGAAGAGCCGCTGGTCTGGTCCATTCACCGTCGCCAAAGTCTTTCCTTATGGGACCATTGAGCTTTCTCAGCCGAATGGGCCCAATTTCAAGGTGAATGGCCAGCGTCTGAAGCTGTACTTTGGTGAGGACATCTCTTAAGAGATGATTCCATCCCTCACCACGTTCCCCATGAACTAAAATTGGGTCGAGTCAGGCTCGTGACTCGGTGAACAAAAACACGCGCTTCTCGGGAGGCAACCCGTGATCTATCCTTTACTGCTTTCATAATAAGTGTAGGGGGTGTCCCGCATGTGTTTGTTGTCTTGTTTCTTGTGTTGTGCAGGGATTAAAGCTTCAGAGAGCATCTTGATGACTTTTGACGAACCGTGATACCGTGTTCCCATCTTCCCGGTTCTATCCTAAACTCTTGTGATTCAATATTTCATATTTTATATGTTCACATTGAATTCACTTTAGTTGTCCTTTCCTTAGCAAGATTTAAACAAAGTGCACAATGTCATAAGTGTAGGGGAATTTACTCCCACATGCTTAAACATTGAGGACAATGTTTATCTCAAGTGTAGGGGGGACTTCTATCGAAGTAAGTGGTCTTTTCCATGAATTTGCCCTCATTTTAACCGGAAAATTTGATTTTTCTACATTTTTCAAAATTTTTAATCTATTTTGGCCTAGTTGTATAGTTGTATTTTCCTTTATTATGGTTATTTTCTTTTCCTGCTTAAATAAAGTGGTTTTAAATTTTTTTTAGTCATGAACATTTTGACTCAACCCGAGTTTACTTACCTAAGTTTACTCTAGCTAGTATCCTTAACATGTTTAAGTCAAGTTTTGCTAGGCTTTTATATAGGGAGCTATAAAACGCGAAAGTCTTAACTCTCACGGGTTAAGAACAAGAACTTTTCGCAAGTTCCTATAATTGATCCTAGAGAGTCGTTTATCAAGGGAACTTTAAAACGCGATTTCTAAACTTGAAAAAGTCTAAGAATTTGCAAGATCCTATAGGCGACTCGAAAACCCAAAACTTTGATTTAATAGGCTAAGCATCCACGAGTCTCGTTCCTTGAGATTTTAAACTATGGAGAACGAGAGATGATAGAGTCAATTATAAGTTCGGCACTCTTTCGTGAATTTATGTGAGTTAATTATAAGCCTATTCTCCCTCCGCTTGTTAATAAATTTATCTGCAATAAATAAGGTTGTACGATTTAAAAGGTTACTTAGCTTCTAGCCCCAGATCGTTTAAAAGTTGCTCGGTACGGATTAGAGTTCATAGCCAAGGCATAACTTATTGAAGCGGGATGCGAAGATTGGCGAGTCCGAAAAGGCCCTAACAAGGCATGAGGGCTACATTTTGTTGCTAAAGATCCAAAAGTGATGTGAAGAATCATTTATCGAAAATCAATATGAAGGATCGAGACACACGACGAAAAGCAAGAACTCCCCAAAAATTCATGGAGAAGTCTATCCAAAAAGACCCTAACAAGGTATGAGGATAAATAGATCCAAGTCCTAAAAGGAGGCGGATCGTTGTATATCGAAGTCCAAAATAAAGATTGGAGAAAAATGAAGAAGTCGTGGTCCAAAGATGAAGAATCTCTCAAAACTTCAAGTGAAGAAAATTCTATTATGAAGAGAAGACCATAATTTCAAGAACGTCTCTCAAAGATTCGAAGTATGAAGTCGCTGCCAAATAACGGTCCGAGAAAGGTCTCAAATCGTGAAGCGAGTTATGCCAAGATATGAACTTTATGAGGTCCCGAGAAGCAGTTTTAAAAGATTTGGTCCTTTAGCTAACTATTTATTAAATCGTTCACCTTATTTTCGGACTAAATAACTATCGAAATAAGTCAAACAATGCATCCTCGTGATCATTCAAGACAAAAATAAAATATAAGAGATACACCTAGGAATAAGGGAGTCTAAGTGAGTAATTGGCCCACATGAGTTCGTGATAGTTTGCTAACTTATAATAACAATGATCTCGTTTTTAAGCTTGGTATGGGGAACGTGAAACTTGAGGATGATAAACGTTCATGGCTGCCAAAACCCAATGTGAGTTTTTAATTTCTTTACTTGTTCTATCTTTTCATGTTTAGTATTTAATAAAGGCCAAGGTGGGTTATTTATGATGGAAAATGTAAACCGTGCTTTAAAATTATTGCATTGCATGAGGGCATTGCAATGGTCAAGTGTAGGGGATTTAATAAGTGTGAAAACACTTATCCTTTTACCACTTATTTCCAATAATAACAAGACCAAAACGTGTGATTTATGTCGTAAAAGTCGGAATTATGCGTGGTTTGTGTTTTTATTGTGTTTTAGGACCAAAATATGAAAAAGGAAGAAAACACGGGTTTTCACGGGCTTTTATCAAAGAAAACGGGAAAAGACGAAGTCAAAAGATCAAGAGTGCAAAAAGAACGGAAGTCCAAGGCCTATTCTGAAGATTTATCGAAGAAAAAGTCTAAAGACGGAAGTTTAACGAAGTCGAAGAACTTAAGTCTAATAGAAGAAGAAAATTAAAAGACAAGTTCAAATCCCGAGACGACATCGAGAAAAGACGAAGAATTAAAGTCGAGTCGAGAAGAAAAAGAAAGAAGAAAGCACCACACATGCCTCCCACTTCCCTATAAATACCCTCCTAATCACATTAGGAGGGGAGTTAGCTAGTTTTTATTTTTTTAAGTTTCTTTCTAGTTTTTAGAGAGAGAAAGTCTAAAAATTTCTCTCACTAAACTTTTCATTTTTTTCTTTCTTCCAAGTTTTCATTAATCTTTGTATTGGAGTTCATTTTAATCAAGAGTTAAGTTTTTTTATGTTCTTTTATCTCATTCTACATTTCTTGGCTTATTTGAATTTTTGATCCGAAATCTTTCCTTTGATCCGAATCTTCCATATTTCGTGATTGAAGTTGAGATTGTATGGTTAGAAGATTTATTCCCTTTGTTCCTACATAAGCTTTCGTGTATTAGTTATAAGCTCTCAATGCTTATTGGCTAGTTACAAGTCTTAGCTTATTGGTTTTCGGATTTTGCAAAAGGTTTTAGTAAGTTTAAATTTCATTCCATAAAGTTTTGATCTTTCATGTTTTAGAAGTCATTAAATTTAAGCTTTTTGAATTGTTTAAGATCCGGTTAGAATAGCTTATTTCATTTGCTTATTGAGTTTCACTCTTGCCACCAATTTTGGAAACTGTTGCCTTCCATCGCAATTCAAGGGACTTTGTACACATTCCGACGGGACTCTACCCATTCCGATAGGTTCTTGGTTTAGGTCGCAATAACCCAATAGGGTTCTACGTTGCGATCGGGTTGGTTTTTCCCCTTATTCCGATCTGGGATTGCGATCGCATATTGCGATCGCATATTCTGACGGGTCTTAAGGTCTTTGTTAAGACGAAGTGCTGCCCATTTTTCGAAAGGAACATTGCGACAACATCATTCTGATAGATTCACATTGCGACTGTAGAATTCACAACATTCCGATGGTAGTAAGTTTAACATTCCGATGGACCCTTGTTTGATATTCCGATGGCTACCATTTGGTGTATTCCGATGGACATGAATTGTTTTATTCCGATTAACTAAGATTTTACGTTTTAAAGGTTTTCAAAGTTTTAAGCTTCAAGCATTAACTTTAAGTTTAGTTTTGTCAAAACTTCTACTTTACTCAACGACACTTTCATTACTTGCTTTTAAGTTATAGTTTAAATTAGACAAACAAACCAAACCATTCTCTTGATTCACCAAAAGACGATTGAGTCACACTTTAGACCGGTTCTCAATTCGAAAAGACTTGGGACAACGAACTTTCATACTTAGGTGTAAAAACCAAGTATTAATCATTCACATCGTCTTGGAAAAATGGATTATCATAGGAAGACTCGAAAAGAGGATTATCATATATAACAAAATCATCAAGCTGAATACTCTCCAAAGTAGTAGTAAGCTCTTCTTGAATCACATTAATCATTTTCACTGATTCTTTTCCATTTGATTTACTTGTAATCTCCCCCATCTTAAAAACTTGGGCATCATTCCCGACCCTTAAGATTAATTCACCTTCGGCAACATCGACTAAAGCTTTTCCGGTTCGTAAGAATGGCCGTCCAAGTATTAACCGAATACGAGGGTCCATTTAATCAACAACAACAAAATCGATCGGAAAAGTGAAGGTACCAGCTTTAATAAATACATCTTCAGTAATACCAACGGGGTAAGCGAGAGTTCGATTTGCTAGCTCAAGAGTCATCTTTGTTGGAGTAAGGTCGGGTTCCAAACAATTAAAGGCATCAGATTAATACTTGCCCCGAGATCGGCTAAGGCAGTAAATTCTTCAACTTTGTTAAAAATGCAAGGCAACACAAAACGGCCGAGATCTCTGAGTTTTTCCGGAATTTCTTTAAGAATGACTGCATAACAGTTTTCTTTTTAAGCGTGTGTTGACAAACTCAGCTATCTTTTCCTTCTTGTTAAGCAATTCCTTGAATGCTTTGACAACTTTCGGCATTTGAACAAGTGCTTCAACGAGGCTAATGTTGAAATTCATTTAGGAGATTGTTTTCAAAAAGGAAGTAACTTGAGAATCCTCTTTTGTGAGCAATTTGCACTTGTCTAACCGAGAAGGATAAGGGATGTTGGGTTTAGGTGGTGTAGGTGTAGCAGGTAAAGGTTGAGATGTTGAAGGTTTAGAGGTAGTAGGTGGGGTTGGTGAAGGGTTTTGCTTGGGTACTTCTTCATTAAGAGGTAGAGACGGTAATGGAGAACTAGTACTTGGAGTGGGAATAGGAGGGATAAATGGAGGTGGAGGAGGTGTAGATGGAGTAACTTGGGGAGGGATAGAAGGTCCTACTAAAGTTGCTCCACTTCGTGTAGTAATAGCACTCACATTAGCTCTAGGGTTTGTTTCGATGGTAGAAGGAAGAGAACCTTGGGGACGAAGGGCTTGTAACATTTGAACGAATTTCCTATCCGTGGACTCTTGCAACTGTCTATTAGATTCTTGCATTGCTTGCATTATTTTCTCATGTTCATTCAGTTTTTGCAAAACCAAGTCCATTGGTGGATGAGGTAAATTGAACCCTTGTTGTTGAAAACCTTGGTTTGGGTATTGGTTATAAGGTGGAAAACCTTGAGGATTGAAACCTTAGTTTGGAAAGCCTTGATTTTGCATGTGATAATTTCCCTGATTTGCATTTGAGCCCCTCAAATTAGCATTTTGTGGAACATTTGCTCTTGGTGGCCCTTTGTTGTTATGGGTGGGTGGGTGTGGTCTTTGTTGAAAGCCGGGTGGAGCCAAGTAATTCGTTGAGTTGTAAGACAAGTGATTAACATCGACATTGGGCTTGAAATGAACTCTCTCGGTGTTGTTGTAAGCATACACTTCCCCGTGAGATTGATCATAAGCTTTATCACAATTAGCATAAGAGTGTGGCCCACCACAAGTTTCACAAGTTATATTAAGAGCATGGGCATTTTGAGTGGGAGGGTTATCTCTTAGAACAAGGTGTTTGCCTATATAAGTTAGCTCCTTAATTTGAGTAGTGACTTCACTCTCACTGGCAGTAGCCATAGTAGCCCTAACACTCTTGGTTTGGACTTTGGCTTTGTTTTCAAATGATAGCCCAAGCTTCATTCATAGTTTTAACCAAAATATTACCCCCCGAGGCACTATTTAGTGAATCTTGGTCATTCAAACTTAATCCATTATAAAAAGTATTAATTTGATGTACCTTTGTAAAACCTTGTTGTGGACACTTTCTTAAAAGTTCCTTAAAACGATCCCAAGATTCACTAAATGTCTCACCGTAATTTTGTTCAAAATTGATAATGTCATTCCGCAAAGCGGTAGTACGTGAGGGTGGGAAAAAGTAATTGATAAACATGGTCTCAAGGTTCGTCCATGTGACAATACTCTGGCGTGGTTCCTTATCAAGCCAAGTCCGGGCTTGTCCCTCGAGGGAGAAAGGAAAGAGGAGCAAACGAATTGCCTCTTGTGAGACCCCATTGTATTTAACAGTATTGGATAAGTGTACAAACCTTTTAATGTGATCGTGTGGATCATCATTAATGCGACCTAAGAATGGTGTAGCGAAAACCATTTGTATGAAACCTGTCTTGAGTTCGACGTTATTTGCATCAATAGCCGGAACCACAATTGCATCTTCATTGCCTTCAACATGTAACTGCAAGAGCTCGATCATAGGACGGTTATCCATTGTGTTAACAACAAGAGGAGGCTCGATGACAGCAACTTGAATGGACTTCCTTTTGCGTGAGCGAGTACGCATACACCTGAAATAAAAGAAAAGCAAAGAAATAGAAAATAAAGGTTAACGTGAAAAGAAATATTTTTGGTGCAAAATCTTTGAAAAAGAATTGCTTTTTATGATTTTTAAATATTTTTGAATTTTTGAAAATTTTGAAATTTTTATGGATTTTTGAAAAATTTTGAAAGTTTGACAAGAAAAATAACGTTCAAACGTGAACGGATCCCAAAATCCAACGCGTCTCTCACAATAAACCGTTAATCTTCACGAAAAGAGCCGGCAACAGTGCCATTTAATAAAAGAGATTTTCTCGTATAAAAAGTTATCGTCTCGTCTCGATTCGAATTGACTACTGGTTAACGTGTGACTCAGTTGTTCTTGGTGGAAAACAAAGAAAATGATTATCTAATTTAAGCTAAACGTAAAATAAAAATGTAAATGAAAATGTAAATTGAAAATGAAAATGTCGCTGAGTAAAGGGAAAAATAAAATCAAAAATAAACTTGCAAATATTAACCTAGAAATTAAAGACTTTGAAAATTAAATGACATAAACTTAAAACTTCAATTTAAAAATAAAATTGAAAATAAAATAAAACAATAAGATAGAACTGAAAGCTAAAATCTAACTTTTTCGGAAAAAAACAACAATTTCGGATAAACAGACAATACGAAATACAAATAATCTTCGGAAAAACAGCTATTTCGGAAAATACTGCAATCTTCGGGATATCACAACCATTTCGGAAAAATGGATTAATTCAGAGGAAACGGCATTTTCGGAAAAACACACTTCTTCGGAATAATCAATATTTTCGGAAAATACTGCAATCTTCGGAATATCACAACTATTTTGGAAAAATGGATAATTCCGGAAAAAGAGAATATTTTCGGAAAAACAAATAGAGTTCAGATAAACTGATTTCAGAGAAATGGAAATTTCGGATAAAAGAAATGAAAGGCAAATATTCGGAATAAGTACTAATTTCGGATAAAGAAAATCTTCGGAAAAGAGGGTTCTTCGGAATATAAAACCCTTTTTCGAAGATTGTAAAGATCAGATAAACAGTTACAGTAACAACTAAAAAGCAGAAAATAAGCTACGCATAAGCACAAATCAAATAAGCAATTAACTAAAACTTAATCTAAACAAACTTTAATAAAAATTAATCAAACCACAAATCAAAAACTTGAAAAAACACTAATTAATCTAAAATTAAAATTCAACTTTTTATAAAATAAACTAATGAAAACACTTAACTAAAAATAAGCAAATTCAAATAATAAGCACCAAACACAATAAGTTATCAAAATCAAACACATAAAGACCCATAAACATATTCAATCAAACGCATCAATAAAATCAATAAGCATCAAGATTAAGCAACTACATGATCATCTAAATCAAAACAAGATTAATAATAAAGAAAGGAAGAATGGGAATGATTAATTGAAAAGCTTGATTAAGATTAAGATTAAGATCTAATACAAGATTAATGAAAAATATTAAAACATGAAAGGAAAGCTAGAGAGAAAAAGTATATTAGGCTACTCCTAAAACATGAAAGAAAAATTAATGAATAAAAATTAACTACTACTAACTACTACCTCCTAATGACATATTAGGAGGTATTTATAGGAGGAGTAAATATTGATGATTTCTTCTTTCTTTCATCTCGTCTCGACTCGATTTAAATTATTTGTCTTTCTCGACGTCGTCTCGGGATTTGTCAATAGAAATTGAACTTGTCTTATAATTTTCATCTTTAATTAGACTTGGTTCTTCGACTTCATTAAACTTCCGTCTTTAGACTTTTTCTTCGATAAATCTTCAGAATAGGCCTTGGACTTCCGTTCTTTTTGCACTCTTGATCTTTTGACTTCGTCTTTTCTCATTATCTTCGATAAAAGCCTGTGAAAGCCTGTGTTTTCTTCCCTTTTTACATTTTGGTCCTAAATCACAACAAAAACACAAACCACGCATTATTCCGAAATTTACGATATAAAATACACGCTTTGGCTTGGTTATTATTATAATTAAGTGGTAAAAGGATAAGTGTTTTCACACTTATTTCTAGACACCGATGGATTATATTTAATCATGTCCTCATGATAGCTATGGTTGGTTTTCATTGATCATGTTTTCATGCTGGAAATCATGCGATTCCATTTAATCGTTTTTTGTGCCTCTTATACAACTAGAATTTATGTTTACGCTAAATTAGATAGGGCTAGTACGTGTTCCTTGACCATGTCAGATGGTTGATACCTTATCGATTATCTCATGTGAGTCCCATGTGTACTCCATGTACCATGTTCCATGTTTACTTCATGTACCATACTTCCGACGTATCCCAGTTACCGCACTCCATGTGTGATACTAATCCATTTTCAATTTCCTCAGACACCTTGTTTTTCTTTCTTCTCACCAATGTTGTTTAAAAGATGATACCGCTCTCAGCTTGGAGATGTTATAAAACAAAGACAAAGGAGATAGATCGGAGCAAACCAACCAGAATTATAGTTAACCAACAGACGTACCGTTTCATTCCATATTTTACCTTTCAGATTGTATGACACGTGTCATTGAGTGGTCCTTTCCAGCATAGGAGTGGGAACCGGTATCAGCCGGCCGCTTAGTTGAAAAGGTACATAAATCACAGTCATGATAATGACCGTCGTCTAACTGACAGTCAAAGAGGTAGTGACAACTACCGTGACAGCAAATACTCTGACAATGACGATAGAAACTCCGGTCACGGACGTGGTCAGAAATACAAAGGGTTATCATTCCAACCAATCCGCCATATTCTAGCATGAAAACCTAAGATTTTGAAATTCATTGTTTCACATCTCGAGACACATGTCAAGACACCAGTCAAGACACATGTCATACGCATATTTTCTCAAAACACGAGTCAGGACACATGACTCACGTTTATCATCTAAGACAACCATACGTAATTCAGAATACCCTCCAAGGGGTATAATCATTCTGATGAGCCATGAATAAATCAGACTATAAAAACTTCAGCCTCATCACCGGAGTGTTGTTCACGTTTAAAAATGAAGTGTTCGTTCTGCGGGAGGCAGGTGAAGCACATTCAGTAGGAACCAACAACGTTTTACCTCATATATTTCCATGTCACTTTCATTTCTTGGTCTCATATTTCATATATCCATGACCATAAAGACGCCATTCGTATCATCCGAGTGTACGAACTCATTCATTTCAGTATGAGGATAAGATCCAATCTGATAACGCACTTCCCTCGGACAGATGTGAGATAAATATGATTTTTGTTTAGGGACGATGAACAGCAACCCACGCTGCGATGGACCACCATTCATCTCAGATTATGTACAGCGGTGTTTAGGCTCCTGAATACATTCAACATAGTTTTCCATCAGGAAAATATGTACTAGTTATTTATGTTTTACTAATGTGATTGTCATTCTATGGCTGCGAAGATTTTTCTAGCAATCATTATGACATGACTTCTGAAACTCCTTTTATCCTGAATCAGCCGATGATTTCAGAATTTCCAGATAAGATTTCAGAAGAACTCCGAATATACTTTCTATCTGCAAGATGGAACATAACATCAAGCAGGTTAGGGAGGAGAACCAGTTTCCAAGACTCTTCATAGCATGGCTTTCTTGAGCTAAATAATTGAAGGTGCAGTTGTAGAGATGCCTGAACAAAGTTCATTCATCAGGTGCATCACCATGGTGTTCACTGGTCCTGTTTATTAAGGATAAGGACAGTAACGTGAGATTATGTTTCGACTATCGTCGATGTAAAAAATCACCGTTTATGGCTGTTATCTCCCTCCATGCATTGACAACGTATATGATCGACTACAGGGTGCTAAGCACTTCTCCAAGAACACTTACAATCCTGCTGAAAACAGTGGCGAGTGAAAGACTAGGACATTTTTATGACTGCTTTTCGCACATGATTTGATCACGCTTGATCCATGATTTTGTTTCGGTCTCTCAAATGCTTCAGCGGCATTATGAACTTGATAAAATGAGTTTCCATGAACTCATAAACAAGTTCGTTAGTAGTTTCATCGATGACAACCTAATCTTCTTTAAGTTTGGAGAAGAGCATGAAGAACATATTCGCACCATGTTGTAAATTCTACGCCAGCAAAGAATTTCACCTGAAATTCTTTATAAGGATTCTGGTTGATTTCAATAACACGCTGAATCACCTAGATTCTCACGGTTAATCTTGCCATGACTCAGTTTACGTGTAAATGAGAGAATCCTACAATAAATTATGTGTTCCAGAGGATCCTACGTTAAAAGTAGTCTAAACTCAAAGACCTATGGTTTTCCATATTTTTATGTATCCAGTTTCTATGAAGCAAGATACAGTTAAGTTCATATCTAAGTATCTACCATATCGGCAGGTTAAGATAGAACACCAACAGACTAGGAGTTATTTCCACCCTTGGAAATTGTAAAATAGAGAGGGGACAAGAACTCCTTGGAATTGTTACCAGACTATCGCAAGCTCAGAAGAAGCATGATGCTATTTGGGTTGTTTTCAACCGTTTGACCAAGTCTCCATAGTCCTTTCATCTGTAAGGATTTCACAGCTAGCAGATTATCAGACATTTCCAGCCAGAGATGGTACGATCACAGGACACTCTTGCAGCCAACATCTCAGATGAAGACTCACGTACGCATTCATCACTACGTTCACGTCCTTGTTAAATTTTGTGTTGCCTTCACAATCATGTTCATGACACTATTCATGTTCATGACCGTATTCTAGCTTACGACTGAAGTTTCACTTTTTTCCTGGAAAGTTTGCAGAAGGCTTGAGAGACCAGACTCAAGTTTAACAAATTTTCCACCCTCAGACAGATGTTTCACGTCACATTTCGCGTCTCGCCTCATATCGTTAGGTGTTATATCCTCAGTTATTTCATGATCACGATATGTTTCACATGTCATGTTCATTCCACGTTTCTCATATCACGTCCACGATATGTTACACGTAGCATTATCCATCATATGTTTCTCATATTACACCCACCATATCTCCAAGTATCACGTTCACAATTGCTCACGTATCACGTTCACAATTGTTCACATACTACGTTTTAGTATGTCTCGTACATCATTACTAAGACGTTTCTTATGTCATTGATATGAGTGAAATCTCATATCAATAATATCACAAATCACCCTAAAACACAAAGTAAATACCTAATTTTATACATAAAAGCAGTATTATGGTGTATGTTTTATGTTTGTGCTTGTGTAGGTAACAAAGATACAAATTTGGAGCAAACACGTGAAATCAAGCCTTTATGATAAAGAAAAGACACAAGAAGGATGCAAAGTGACAAGCCAATCAAAGACAAAGGACCTTTCTTGAAAACTTTCAAAAGATGAAGGACTAAAGATGCACATTTAGAAAAATCAAGAACAAAGTCAAATCTGGTCAACTAACAAGTCAACAAAGTCAAAGGGCCATAATTGTCAAGACTATGAAGTTTGGAGCTTATGGTATGAATCTGCCAAGTCAAGGGACTAAAAATGACAACTTTGAAGCAACTTGCTACTTGATCCGTGTTTAATATAATCAACCAATGAGAGGGGAGGATTAAGCTCACACGGATTGCCAAACCATTGACACCTCATACCACTCAGCCGCCAGCAATAAATAACCGAATCCAAACTGTTCAGCGCACTATACCCTTTCAACCAATCAGATGCTGACACGCTACTTCCACTTAATTAAATAATTCAAACGGATAACGATCGGTGTGAGAATTATCAGACAAATCACAATGTGACACGTGGCTTCTCAAGGACAAAGACGCGTCCAGATTCGATCAAGAGAAGGAGTACGTTTTAGACTTCACTTTTTACATGAAAGTTGCTCGAAATCAAACAAGGAATTCAACCCAACAACTTAATTGGACTGAAATTAATTCATTCAAAAATCCCCAAATTTGTTCATGAGCTGGAATTTGCAATTGACCAAATTATTACATGTGGAGGATTCTTATTGGCTTAGACACGTCAACCATCCCCAACAAACTCTCAATTCAGTCTATAAATACCCCTAGTAGTCTTCATTTGTAACACGTAGCTAGTAGGTGTAAAAACACACACTTATCAATTTCTCTCATTTCTAGTTTAGCAAGTTAGTTAGCTACTACTCTTAGGTGTTTGAAAACCACCTAAGAGTTAGTTAGACAGTTAGTAACAACCCTGTAACAAACTTTCATTAATAAATCAAATCAAGTTCATTTCTCCTTAATCTCCTTACTACATTTCTCATTCAGTTACTGTTATTATGTTTCTATTGATCACAACTTATCAATGGAAGTTGTTTGAGCTACTTTGGAAGCTTCCAGTCCATATCCAGCCTTCTAGTTCAGTTCTAGTACATGTGTAGCAATTATAAGAAGTTTTGAGTAGATTTGATCAGAGATAGCTTATGGAGGTGATTTGGTTGATTGATTGTTGATATTTGGGTTTGAAGGAAGTGGTTCTAGAAGGCTCAGCGCCTCTCTACTCCATCAAAGGAGGCGTCAAGCTAAAAGGTGCCTAGATCCTTGTTTTGGTTCCCCTAAATTGCAATGACATGCTCAATTCTTAGATATAGAGTTTAACTGCTGAATTCTGCTTGATTTGTGTTGTTCTTGATGTTCTGATTATGATCTGATTCGTTGTTAGCTTATTGCTATCGGTTAATTGTGCTTTGGTTGCTGAATTTAGTCCATTACTGCACTATTCGTCCTAGTAGTCTAAGACTTGCATTCTGTTGATCCCAAACTTAGATCGATTTAGCTTTATGTATACGAGATTAGATCAAGTTATACACGTAGAGAAACCTTTATATATGTATCAAGTAATCTAAGTGTTATGCGGAATTAACACTTAAACAAGAACACACAAAGATGTAAACAAACTTTCACTTGATTAATGATAACAAACTTGCTTACAATGAAAGTGTTTAACGTATGAAAACTTATATGAACAATAACCTAAAGGTCTTCTTATATAGACATAAGAAGCCTTGTACAAGAGTCTACGTATAAACTATTCTAGGTAAAGATAATTATAGAAAATACATTTTTGAACTTATCTTTACTAGAAACAAACTAGAAACAATATACGCGTAGACTAAATCTTTCCATTAGTGCTTGTCTTGAATGTATCAACGCTTGACTTCTTCTTGACAACGCTTGATCTGTCAGCGTTTGTTTTCTTCCTATCAACGCTTGTTTTACTCTTGTCAGCGCTCAAGTAGACTGGCTATATTTTATTCCCAACAATCCTCCCCTAAACTTGATATCTACTCTAGTAATCAAGTTTCTGAATAAACATTAAAAACTAGGAGGAATCTTACAACACTTATCATATTGGTAATAAATATGTCTGATCAAATCTTTGGCCACGTCACTTGAATAATCAGTCTCCAGCTGTGTAGTCTTCATCTTCTCCAAGACTTCCTTGGACATGGAATACTGACCATCTACAAGTAGATACTCAGCAAACTTTGTAGAACTCAAATAATATACACCAGCAGCTGAATACAAACGCCATTGAAGACCACTGAGGTCATCTTCAAGATCCTTCCAAATAGCAGGATCTTCATCTCTTGGTCCACACATTCTCTTGAATGTTGACCATAGTTTTACTTCATTGACTAAAGTGGGAGCTTCAGTCTCATACTTGGCCTCTAACAACCTCCATAGGTCTACCAAGTCTTCTCTATCAAAACTTGCAAACAAAGATATAAGAGTGGTAAAAGTGTGAACCTCTTTCAAACCCACATTCATCTTCTTCATAGCTTATAATAGGGTTTCTGGAATCAAGAGGTAACACTTGCACCATATCTGAAGCTTCCAATGGTGAGAGCTTAAGGCTCTTTCTTATAAGAGCTTCACTTGGATTCAACCTATCCATATCTTTGGGAAACTCAAGAGGAACTCCCTTCTTCACAAGTCTGGGAACAATCATCGCCTTCTTAAGCTTCATCTCTTCTGCAAGTTCTTCTTTCCTTTCATCAGAAAGAAGTCTTAGAGTGTTTTCTTCCTGCACTCTTGCCCAAATGGGATAAGCTTTGAACTCCAACTCTTCAAATGTCAATCCAATCAATTTCTTATAAGTCCATCCTGTTCCATGACATCTGAGCAGCATGTAGTATAACTCCCTTCTCTCCCTTCTCAGCAATGAGAGAATATTGCTAGCTTTGTGTTTCAGAATTACCTTGCAGTCTTTTTGTACTCTTAGAAGAATCTCCAAACCCCATATCTGGTCTGAAATAGTCAAATGTGGATTCTCCATACACTTATCTTCCCAAGCATGGTACATCTGAACAACTTCTGGCATGTCAAAATCTACTTGCAATTTCAACTCATTCAACTTCTCTCTTACCAATTCATCACCATACTCAAGTCTTTCTGGTTGTTCTATTATCATTACACTTGAGTCTGAACTGGCTTCATCACTTCCTTCTTGCTCTTCTGAAGTGACAACAAAAGGTGATTCATCCACCTTCTTTCTTTCTTGTTGATAACTAGGTTTTGCTCAGTTCAAGTGTTGTTCTCGGTATCTTAACGAATTGATTTCCGGCTTAAAGTATGACTCTATTGTTTTTGGTGAAAAAGAATATTTTGGTTGTTTTTAAAATAAAAGTGCAAAACTTTAAAGTAAAAGTGCAATTAAAGTAAATCTAAAACTAATTTAAAGTAAGTGCAAGTATTTAAAACGTGACGAGAATTTAAAAGGCACTTAAAATAAATAACGCAAACTTAAAACTATCTAAGGCAAACTTAAAATGCAACTAAAACTTAAACTAAGGCAAAGCTAAAAAAATCAAAGGCAAGTAAACTTAAAGTGCGACTAAGGAAAAGGCGGGAAAGATAAAGCTTGAAATTAAAAATCAAAAACAAAAACTAAAAAAAACCTGAATACAGCTCATTCGGAATAATCCTTCGTTCGGAACAATTCTTCTTCGCCCGGAATATTACCAAAATCCTTGATCCGGAACAAATTATTCTGAATATGTCACTTATCCAAAACAATCCTTCGTTCGGAACTTATGCTGATTCAAAACTTATGATTCGGAACTTCCTAAACAAGCCTGGTTCGGAACTCTTGATCCGGAAGTTTTCCGAATAAACAAGAAGACTTGGTTCAGAAATTGGTTCGTAAGTTCCCTTGGTTCGGATCTTCCTTGAACGAAATCCCTTGGTTCGGAACTTTAAATACTTCCGAATGAAGTTTCTGATTCGGAACTTTTCTGAAGTTCTTGGTTCGGAATACTTCCGAATAAACCTCGCTGGTTCTTGATTCGGAATTCTTCGGAATGAACAAGAAGTGTTGATTCGGAACTCTTCCGAGTGAAGCACTCTGGTTCGGAACTTTTGATCCGGAACTCTTCCGGATGAACTCCTTGATTCGGAAGTCTTCCGAGTGAACTAGAAGCTTTGATTCGGAACTCTTCCTAGTGAAATGTTCCGAATGAAAGAGTATCTTTGCTGGCTCGGAACTTGTTGATCCGGAAGATTTGATCCGGAACTTCTTCCGAATGAAGTTTCTGATTCGGAACTTTTCCCAAAGTCTGATTCGGAACTCTCGTTCGGAACTTCTTGACTCGGAAGTTTCTGGTCTTGGGATCCTTGGATCGGAAGTTTTCCTTGTGAACAAAGAGTTGATCCGGAACTTACTTGGGAATCACAGTAACAGAAACAAACACCCTCGAAGAACAGGGAAATACAGTAACACGAATCTAATAACAATTTAACCAAAAATCAAACATAAGATTAAACCAAACTAATAACAAAACATCCAATAATCATAAACAAACTATCCAAATCAATAAAACTAACAAATCTAACCACAATAATCAAAACCCACTTTGATCAAAATAAGAACATGAACATGAACACAAACATAAACATAAAAATTAAAGATTAAGAAAGGTAGATAGGAGATTAACAAGATAAAATAAAGATTGACAAGAATTAAATGGAAACTTACTTGAAATTAAAGGAATTTAAGGTGCAAGACAAGGTAATTAAATTTGACAAGTATTTAAATGACAATGTAATTAAAAGTGGAAGACTAATTGTCACACTTAGCCAACAAAGAAAAATGATTAACTAGCCTAATCTATATATATGGGAGGATTAGGAAGCTTCCTCCCCTCTTTCCTTTTCTCTTAATTGCATCATTAGGCCCTTCCTTCTTAATCTCTTTGTTAATTGCATGCTTAGTCCTTTTCTTCTTATCTTCTTTAATCTTGGACTTTTAATGACTTTTGGCTCGGGATTTCTTTGAACTCGTCTTTTAATTCTTCAATAAAGTAGACTTGAGTTCTTCGGCTTTAAGTAAACTTCCGTCTTTTGACTTTTTCTTCGATAAATCTTCAGAATTGGTCTTGGACTTCCGTTCTTTTTGTACTCTTGACTTCTTGACTTCGTCTTTCATCTTTTTCTCCAATAAAAGCCCGTGAATGCCCGTGTTTTCTCCACTTTTCACCTTTTCGTCCTAAATCACAACAAAAACACAAACCACGCATAATTCCGACATAAAAGACATAAAATACACGTTTTGGCTCGGTTATTATTGTAATTAAGTGGTAAAAAGGATGGGTGCTTACACACCTATCAAATCCCCTACACTTGACCATTGCAATGTCCTCATGCAATGCATTAGTTACAAAGCAAGAATACATTTTTCATCATAATCAATCCATGTTGGCATTTATTAAAGAGATAGAAAACTATAAACATTCAAAGTAAAGAAATCAAAAAGCATACCTTGGGTTTTGGAAATGTCATGAATAATCATCATCCTCAAGTTTTCACTTTCTCCAAACCAAGCTTAAAAACGAGATCATTGTTATTATAAGTTAGTAGACTATCACGAACTCATGTGGGCCAATTACTCACTTAGACTCCCTTATTCCTAGGGGTATCTCTTATATTTTATTATTGTCTTGAATGATCACGTGGATACATTGTTTGACTTATTTCGATAGTTTATTAGGCCAAAAATAAAGTGAACGATTTAATCAATAGTTAGCTAAAGGATAAAATCTTTTAAAACTGCTTCTCGGGACCTCATAAAGTTCATATCTTGGCATAACTCGCTTCACGATTTGAGACCTTTCTCGGACCGATATTTGGCAGCGACTTCATACTTCAAACCTTGAGAGACGTTCATGAAATAATGGCCTTCTCTTCATAATAGGAATTTCTTCACTTGAAGTTTTGAGAGATTCATACTTGGACCACGACTTCTTCATTTTTCTCCAATCTTTATTTTGGACTTTGATATACAACGATCCGCCTCCTTTTATGACATGGATATATTTATCCTCATACCTTGCTGGGGTCTTTTCGGATACACTTCTCCATGACTTTTGGGGAGTTTTTGCTTTTCGTCGTGTGTCTCGATCCTTCATATTGATTTTCGATAAATGATTCTTCACATCACTTTGGATCTTTAGCAACAAAATATAGCCCTCATGCCTTGTTAGGGCCTTTTCGGACTCGCCAATCTTCGCGTCCCGCTTCAATAAGTTATACCTTGGCTATGAACTCTAAGCCATACCGAGCAACTTTTAAACGATCTTGGGCTAGAAGCTAAGTAACTTTTCAAATCGTACAACCTTATTTAATGCAGATAAATTTATTAGCAAGCGATGGGAGAATAGGCTTATAATTAACTCACATAAATTCACGAAAGAATACCAAACTTATAATTGGATCTATCATCTCTCGTTCTCCACAGTTTAAAATCTCAAGGAATGAGACTCGTGGATGCTTAGCCTATTAAATCAAAGTTTTGGGTTTTCGAGTCGCCTATAGGATCTTGCAAATTCTTAGACTTTTTCAAGTTTAGAAATCGCGTTTTAAAGTTCCCTTGATAAACGACTCTCTAGGATCAATTATAGGAACTTGCGAAAAGTTCTTGTTCTTAACCCGTGAGAGTTAAGACTTTCGCGTTTTATAGCTCCCTAAATAAAAGCCTAGCAAAACTTGACTTAAACATGTTAAGGATACTAGCTAGAGTAACTTAGATAAGTAAATTCGGGTTGAGTCAAAAGATTCACAACGTTTGAAAACTAAAACCACTTTATTAAACATTTATTCTAATAAGGAAAGAAAATAACTATACAAAGGGCAAAACTAATAGGCCAAAGTAGATCAAAAATTTTGAAAAATGTCGAAAAATTGATTTTCCGGTTAAAATGAGGACAAATACAAGGAAAAGACCACTTAATTTCGATAGAAGTCCCCCTACACTTAATATAAACATTGTCCTCAATGTTTAAGCATGTGGGAGTAAACTCCCCTACACTTAGGACACTGTGCACTTTGTTTAAATCTCGCTAAGGAAAAGACATCTAAAGAGATTCCTATTTTAATATTGAGAAAATATAAAATATTGAATCGAAAGGAGTTTAGGATAGAACCGGGATAATGGAACACGGAATCACGGGTCGTCAAGAATCATCAAGAGTGGATCATTGAAGCTCGAATCCCTGATTAAGAGAGGAGGGGAGAGGAAATAGCAAACCAACGGGTCTCCCCTACACTTAGGATAAAGAAAGCGAAAAGATAGATACATGGGTTGCCTCCCAAGAAGCGCTTGATTTTTGTTTACCGAGTCGTGAGCCTGACTCGACCTTGATCATCATAGGAAGAAGCATGAAACATATCCACCGGGATCAAAGACATAGTTTTCGTCCATCAAATAGCAGAGGCTTAAGGCGAACAAGGCAAGCCAAAGAAGAATAGGCAAGGTTCCCTTAAGCAGCGATGGAGCACGGTGGAAGCAAGTATGGTGAGGTGCAAGCATGTCTTCAAAATTTCCAAAGATTTTTCCTTTTATTTCATCAGGTGGATACGGAGATGGCTTAAAGACTTCAATACCGGGGTCGAACACCTTTTCCTTTAAGGGAAAATAGCACTCAGGCTCAGCAGAATGGGAAGAAGATCCGCGAAGAAGCACAACCTCGTCCTCAGAAGGGGGACAAAGAGGTGTTAAATCATATGTGCTGCGGATATTGGTGTCGACCGGTTTCTTCTCCTTTGAAAGAATGTTCTTCAAATCCAAAGTAGGATCAAGATGATAATCTTCAAAATCATAAGGAGGAGCATCACTCTCATGAGGGAAGTAAGTGTTGAGAAACGTAGAGAAATCTTCCTCAAATGAGTAATCGTCCAAAGTAGGATCGAGTGATGGCGGAGGATCTTCATCATGTGAAGAATCGCTCGAAAGAGTATCGGCCTCGTCGAAATCATCATACGTGGGCAGATCGGGATACTCAGAAGTAAGGTCATCATAATCATTCGAATCTGAGCTAGATTCATCATCATAAGCATCAAAGATCAGTGGAGACTCATAAATGGGAGAAGGTTCCAAATTGGGCTGAGAATCATCCACATCATCATGAAAAAGTGGATTATCATTGCAAGACTCGAATAGAGGATTGTTGTAGACAACAAAGTTATCATGCACATTAATCATATTCACTGATTCTCGGCCTCCAAAGTATTTGCCTGTAAGCTTTCCCATTTTAAAAACTTGTGCATCATCCCCGACTCTTAAGATTAACTCACCTTCGGCCACATCAACTAAAGCTCGTCCGGTTCTCAAGAATGGCCGACCAAGTATTACAGGAATACGAGGGTCCATTTCATAATCGACTACCACAAAGTCGACCGGGAAAGTAAATGTGCCAACTTTAATGAACACGTCTTTGGCAATACCAACGGGGTAAGCGAGAGTGCGATTTGCAAGTTCAAGAGTCATCTTTGTTGGAGTGAGGTCGGGAAATGATAGTGTTTTCCAAACACTCAAAGGCATAAGATTTATACTAGCCCCGAGATCAGCAAGGGCAGTAAATTCTTCAGTTTTGTTGAAAACGCAAGGCAACACAAAACGACCGGGATCTCCAAGCTTTTCCGGAAGTTCTTTAAGAATGACTGCAGAGCAGTTTTCATTTAAGCGTGTGTTGACGAGTTCAATAAGCTTCTCCTTCTTGTTAAGAAATTCCTTAAATGCTTTAACGAATTTCGGCATGTGGACAAGTGCTTCAAGAAAGCTAATGTTGAAGTTCATCTGAGAGATCATCTTCACATAGCGTGTCACTTCGGAGTCCTCCTTGGTTAGCAGTTTGGTCTTGCCTAAACGAGAAGGATAAGGGATATTGGGTTTGGGTGGTGAAGGTGAAGGTGAAGGCGTAGCAAGTTAAGGTTGAGATGTTGAAGGGTCCTTCCGAGGTACATTGTCATGACGAGGCGGAGACGGTAATGGTGCACTGATACTAGGTGGAGGAGGAGTAGGGATAAATGGTGGTGGAGGAGGTGTAGATGATGGGGGTGGGATAGGTGGATCGAAAATGGTAATTCCACTACGAGTAGTAATAGCACTCACATTTGCTCGCGGATTGGTGACGGTGTTTGAAGGTAGAGAACTCGAAGTAGAAGGTTGAGCTGCGGGCAAGAAACTAGCAAGCATATTCTTCAAACCAGTCGTTTGATTGCTGAAGGAGGATTGAATATTATCTCGAAGCTCGGATCTAATCTCATTTCCTTGCTTGGTGATATCTCCTTTAAGATTGATAATTTGACTCTGCAGATTCTTGATTTGCTCACCTTGGGTTCTCATGATGGCTTCAACATCAGGGTTAATGGGTGGGGTTTGTTGAGTGGGTGGGTGATAAGGATTAGAAGCTCTTGGTGGGATTTGGTTGCTTCTATTGTAGTTATTGGCGGGATTTTGGTTTTGAGGAGAAAAACCGGGTGAAAGATAATTGTTGGACCGGTAACTCAGCAAATTTCTATCCCCTTGAGGTCGAGCTTGGTAATTTTCTGGTGAATAATTACCATAAGCTGCATACACATTTTCCGTATTTCCTTGAGTCGAAGGACAATCGGTGTATGAGTGAGGACCGCTGCATGTTTCACAAGGATTAGCAACCGCTTTAACTTGTTGTTGTTGTTGGTTTGAAGCGAGAAGCGTGATACTTTTGCTCATTTCAGTCATTATGCGGGTGAGTTCGGTCATATCAGGGTTCGCTGAAGTGGAAGAAACATTGACTCTCGGGTTGTTCCTTGAAGAAGCAGAGGAATCCCAATTTTTGTGGTGAGTAGTCATGTTCTCAATAAGCTCTCTACACTCCTCGGGTCTCCTTTTCATGAATGTGCCACCGGCGGCTGCATTAATCGTATCACGATCTCGAAAAGTCAATCCGTTGTAGAAAGTATCAATCAATGTGACGGGAAGCATGTTGTGGTTTGGACAACGATCAATCAAGACATTATATCTTTCCCAAGCATCAAAAAGAGATTCATCGAGATCTTGCATGAAACCGCTGATTTGATTGTGAAGGCTCGTGACCATGGATGGTGGAAAGTAGCGCGACAAAAAGCGTTGAGTCATGTCATCCCAAGTATGAATTGAATTCTTCGGGAGACGATCAAACCATTTCTCGGCGTGATGTGATAAAGTATGTGGGAAGAGTTGTAGGCGAAGAACATCCATTGTGGCACCAGGCAACTTCATGCTTTGGGTGATTGTAATGAACTTGTCGAGGTGTTTGTTGGCATCATCATCAGGAAATCCACGGAAAGGATTTGTTTTCACTTGCTGAATCATGTGGTGCTTCAACGAAAACTCAGGAGCGTTGATTTGCATCGGCGCAATCGGTCCTCCTCGTCCAAATATGGTAGGTTGACAAAGTTCCTCCATTGTCCGAAGATCGGGCTGTGGAAGAACATTGTTGTTATTATTGAGGTGTGGTGGATGATTATTGTTGTTAACACCTAACATACTTAAATCTTCTTGAGTCTCGGGCTCTTGATAATTAGAAGATCTAGTACGCATACACCTGAAAATGCAAAAGAAAAAGAAACCAAACACAAAGACAATATATATACACAATAAAGATAAAATCTTTTTGGATTTTTGAAATTTTTAATTTTTATGGATTTTTATCAATTTTTAATTTTTATGATTTTTTTTTGATTTTTTTAAGGCAAGAAAATAACGCTCACAAGTGAACGGATCCCAAAAAGCAACGCGTCTTTCACAGAAAACCGTTAATCTTTACGAAAAGAGCCAGCAGCGGCGCCATTTGATAACTAGGTTTTGCTCAGTTCAATTGTTGTTCTCGGTATCTTAACGAATTGATTTCTGGCTTAAAGTATGACTCTATTGTTTTTGGTGAAAAAGAATATTTTGGTTGTTTTTAAAATAAAAGTGCGAAACTTTAAAGTAAAAGTGCAATTAAAGTAAATCTAAAACTAATTTAAAGTAAGTGCAAGTATTTAAAACGTGACGAGAATTTAAAAGGCACTTAAAATAAATAACGCAAACTTAAAACTATCTAAGGCAAACTTAAAATGCAACTAAAACTTAAACTAAGGCAAAGCTAAAATAAATCAAAGGCAAGTAAACTTAAAGTGCGACTAAGGAAAAGGCGGGAAAGATAAAGCTTGAAATTAAAAATCAAAAACAAAAACTAAAAAAAACTAAATACAGCTCATTCGGAATAATCCTTCGTTCGGAACAATTCTTCTTCGCTCGGAATATTACCAAAATCCTTGATCCGGAACAAATTATTCTGAATATGTCACTTAATAAAAACAATCCTTCGTTCGGAACTTATGCTGATTCAAAACTTCTGATTCGGAACTTCCTTAACAAGCCTGGTTCGGAACTCTTGATCCGGAAGTTTTCCGAATAAACAAGAAGACTTGGTTCAGAAATTGGTTCGGAAGTTCCCTTGGTTCGGATCTTCCTTGAACGAAACCCCTTGGTTCGGAACTTTAAATACTTCCGAATGAAGTTTCTGATTCGGAACTTTTCTGAAGTTCTTGGTTCGGAATACTTTCGAATAAACCTCGCTGGTTCTTGATTCGGAATTCTTCGGAATGAACAAGAAGTGTTGATTCGGAACTTTTCCGAGTGAAGCACTCTGGTTCGGAACTTTTGATCCGGAACTCTTCCGGATGAACTCCTTGATTCGGAAGTCTTCCGAGTGAACAAGAAGCTTTGATTCGGAACTCTTCCGAGTGAAATGTTCCGAATGAAAGAGTGTCTTTGCTGGCTCGGAACTTGTTGATCCGGAAGATTTGATCCGGAACTTCTTCCGAATGAAGTTTCTGATTCGGAACTTTTCCCAAAGTCTGATTCGGAACTCTTGTTCGGAACTTCTTGACTCGGAAGTTTCTGGTCTTGGGATCCTTGGATCAGAAGTTTTACTTGTGAACAAAGAGTTGATCCGGAACTTACCTGGGAATCACAGTAACAGAAACAAACACCCCCGAAGAACAGGGAAATACAGTAACACGAATCTAATAACAATTTAACCAAAAATCAAACATAAGATTAAACCAAACTAATAACAAAACATCCAATAATCATAAACAAACTATCCAAATCAATAAAACTAACAAATCTAACCACAATAATCAAAACCCACTTTGATCAAAATAAGAACATGAACATGAACACAAACATAAACATAAAAATCAAAGATTAAGAAAGGTAGATAGGAGATTAACAAGATAAAATAAAGATTGACAAGAATTAAATGGAAACTTACTTGAAATTAAAGGAATTTAAGGTGCAAGACAAGGTAATTAAATTTGACAAGTATTTAAATGACAAGGTAATTAAAAGTGGAAGACTAATTGTCACACTTAGCCAACAAAGAAAAATGATTAACTAGCCTAATCTAAATATAGGGGAGGATTAGGAAGCTTCCTCCCCTCTTTCCTTTTCTCTTAATTGCATCATTAGGCCCTTCCTTCTTAATCTCTTTGTTAATTGCATGCTTAGTCCTTTTCTTCTTATCTTCTTTAATCTTGGACTTTTAATGACTTTTAGCTCGGGATTTCTTTGAACTCGTCTTTTAATTCTTCAATAAAGTAGACTTGAGTTCTTCGGCTTTAAGTAAACTTCCGTCTTTTGACTTTTTCTTCGATAAATCTTCAAAATTGGTCTTGGACCTCCGTTCTTTTTGTACTCTTGACTTCTTGACTTCGTCTTTCATCTTTTTCTCCAATAAAAGCCCGTGAATGCCCGTGTTTTCTCCACTTTTCACCTTTTCGTCCTAAATCACAACAAAAACACAAACCACACATAATTCTGACATAAAAGACATAAAATACACGTTTTGGCTCGGTTATTATTGTAATTAAGTGGTAAAAAGGATGGGTGCTTACACACCTATCACTTGTTCCACAATTTGTGCAACCAACCTTCTATCAAACTCAATCTGTGTTGCATTCTTTGGAACATCTACTTCTACCATAATACCCTTACCCTTATCTAATGGATCCATGGTGGGTAAAGAAGATGGTAATACCTGTGAAAAAACTTCTTTGATGATGGATGATGACTGGAATACATCAACCTCATCTGTAGGTCTATCAACGCTCAATTTTGCTTTGTCAGCGCCTAAGTTACTCATGTCAGCGTTCAAATCTTGCTTGTCAACACCTAAGTTACCTGTCTCAGCACCTCTTGTAATTTCCTCCAACATAGCTGTAAAAGACAAGTTTAAGTTTGTAGGAGTGACTAGAGACGTATCAAAACCTGGTTGTTTCTTCAAACTAGTTAGGGCCTCAGCAACACCCAAATATTCACCATCATGTGAGCCCTTATCACTCACATTTATCTGTTCATCCTCCCCTTTAGAAGATTCCTCCATCCCACGCCTTGTGCTAGCATTCTCCAAGATAACAATCCTCTCCCTCAATTGCTTGAGTTCAAGGCCTTGTGTACTGACAACTTGTACCAAGTCTGCATTTTGCTTTTGCAAGCTAATGTAGACAACCGTCAATTCCATTAATGTCATTGGTTCCAATCTGCCCTCCTCTAAAATGGGTATTTGACCTCCGAAGTTAGATTCATTGGGCATGGATGAGGTCTTAAAGATGTTAGGATTGTCTTGGCCAGCTTCTAAGCCAGAACCAGTAGTCCCAGCCTCATCTATAGCACCAACCACACTTGTGGTGGTGGTTCTCTCTGCTACATGTCTAGGACCACTAGAGGAGAACACTCCAGTAGTCCTTTGGCGTTTTTGCAACCTATATTGTGTTGGGGGAGAAGATGATATGGATTGGGTGGATGTGGGTTGGTTAAGGGGTGTTTGGGACTGTGAAGGATGAGTGTCAACGTTTGGAATAGGCATGTCAACTCCAACATTTAAATTGTCAGCGTCGAGGGGTTCTTGGTCAATTTGCATGTGTTGTGGTGAAGGAAAAGGTTCAGGTATGGGGTCAAGTTAGGGTTTTGGGTCTGGTTGGGGTTGTGCTGCTTCAATGACAGTAATCATAGCTGGGGTTAGGGGTAAGTCACGGTGTGGGGGTGAGTTCATCTTTGTAAAAATTGCTTTCTTTTCACAGGGATCTCATAAAAATCATCATGATCCCTTGTGCAGTAACTTAGGACATCAAAAACCATTTGTAAAAATCTGGGATAAGCTAAAGTCATTTTATTCCCTTTATTTTTACACATGCCCTCAAAAATCATTTTGGAATAATTAAAATTTTGCCCAGTAGTAATGCACACAATAGCACTAGCAATAGATCTATTGATCTCATTGTGTGCAGTACACTTGGGACTCAAACATTACACGAGGACATGTATTAGGTACTTCCAGGCTGGGGGAAACTCATGTTTATGATATTTGTTTAAAGTTCCCTCATCAGGGAAAGGATAACCCAAAGCCCTTAGTCCTTGTTCTATTTCATTAATGGGGAGGGTGATTATACCATCTGCATCATCAAGATGCAAAGCTTGGCGAACCAAAGCTTCAGTAACCACCCATGTGCGCCCATGAACAATAGATGATAATGTAGTCACCCTATTAACTGTTGAGGAACTAACATTGTTCCAAAACTGCTTAATATGTGTGACAGGAATGAGTGGAGCATGAGAAAGAGCATACCTAATGGGGGATGCATTCAAATACGCCACCATTTGTGTATATTGGGGAGACAGAGTATCATCAGCGTCCAAATATGCTATCATATTGTGTTGACTTCTGAATCCCAATTCCAAATCACTTGGTTTAAATTTTGGTGCCATTGTTGAAAGCTGTTTGAATGATTGATAAAGATGAAGTATAGGAGAAAATATTGTTAGACAAGAATGATAGGTAACCTGTTTAAAATAGGAGCCAAATATATAGGAGAGAAAGATGCATGTGATTGGTCAAAAATTAGGCAACTATTTTCAAAAATACAATCATGAAAATATTGAAAAGAAATAAGTTTATCTCATGCATTAAATGAAAGTTATCTGCTCCCAAAATTACGGCCCAAAAATTCGTCAAAAAGTAACAACTGGGTAGGTCCCATTGAGTGTCAACGGTCAAAAATAACCCATCAACGCCTAACGGCTATATTCTTGTCAATGTTTGCCAAAGCCATGTCAGCGTCTAAATTGGTCACAACAACGCTTGGAAAAATACTTGTCAGCGTCCAAAAATAAAAGTTTATAAAAATGAAAATGACCTTAACAAAGTAATTTATCCTAGAGAAGATAACCTATAAGTTGATAATTATTATAGGGCGGCAAGCATTGTCCAGTTATGCACACTCGCTTATGCAAGATAGACATAACAGTCCTCTAGTGTCCCTTGCTAACCAAAACTCTTAACAACTAAGTTACCTCATAAAATTCCTTGTTACTCCCAGGTAAAACCCATGATAAAATCATTCCCAAGTCTCCCAACAGACCACAACCAATTCTAGGCAAAAAATGTCTTGGCAGCATGCATAGTATATCAACTTTGCATGCTACAGTGCCGTATGATTTAGGAAAACTAACTCATACTCACCTGTGGACACAATCTAGAATTGTGATAAGAGCATCATAAGGATACCCAAAAGTCCTAAAGGTTCCTAAACCTCCCCTTAAACTGTGATACATATGTTGCCAAAAATATGCATGAACATAAAAAAATTATGTCAAGATAGGAATACAAAATTCCAACCATCATCCATAAACAAAAACATGCTCAAATGATTCTCCAAGGATCCATAAGCAACTCTGTATCCAATGGTATAATGCTAACACCACCTGCACATTTAGAATAAAACCTCAAAACTAACATTGTTGCTGACAACGCCCCGATAACACTTGTCAGCGTTAAGGAAACATTTTTCAGCGCTAGACAAATATATTGCTGACAACGTCACAATAACACTTGTCAGCGTTAAAGTAACATTTGTCAGTGTTAGAAAAATATAGTGGAAAATCTAAATCTCCAAAAGACCAATAACAATGCATTATCCCGTACATATTTTTACAAAAAGACCTCAAAACACATATTATGTGAGATTGATCATTCCAATACTTGTTACTAAGTATTGAGATCTTCCAGCATCAAAAGGTTTAGTTAGTAAATCTGACACATTTTCTTCTGTGTCAACCCTATATGGTTGTATTAAACCCTTTTCAAACCAATCCCTTATAAAATGGTGTCTAATTTCTATGTGTTTTGTTTTAGAATGATGTACAGGATTCTGAATAATGCATAAAGTGCTGTTATTGTCAACAAATATCTTGGTATGCATGAAATTATACCCATAATCCAACAGCTGGTTCTGAATCCATAAAACTTGTCCACAACAAACAGTTGTAGCAACGTACTATGCTTCAGTTGTAGAATTAGCCACCACTGTTTGTTTCTTGCATTGCCAAGATATCAACCTGCTCCCAAAAAACTGACATCCACCAGTTGTGGATTTTCTATCAAACTTATCACCTCCATAGTCACTGTCTGAATATGCAATAAGCTCCAAAGGTGAATCTTTTGGGTACCACAAGCCAAGACTGGGATAACATCTTAGGTACCTAAAGATTCTCTTGGCAGCATAAAGGTGACATTATTTGGGAGTCACTTGATGGCGTGCACATGCACACACATCAAACATGATGTCAGGTCTGGAGGCTATGAGATACATCAATGAACCAATCATTGATCTATAGTGCCTGACATCCACATCTTTTCCATCTCCAATCTTTCCCCAAGGGTGTTCTCTATCCATAGGAGTAGTAGCCCTCTTTTCATGTGGAGAAAAGCCAAACTTCTTCAAGATCTCTGCCACATACTTATCCTGGGAGATGAAGATACCATCTTCTTTCTGCTGAACTTGTAACCCTAGAAAGAAGTTCATCTCCCCCATTGAACTCATCTTGAATTTGTCTGTCATAAGCTTGGAGAAATCCTCACTCATCTTTGGATTAGTAGATCCAAAAATGATATCATCAACATAAACCTGAACAAGCAAGACATCCTTACCAGCCTTCTTGGTAAATAATGTCTGGTCTATGGTGCCCCTCTTGAATCCATTTTCCACCAAATAAGTGGACAATGTACCATACCATGCTCTTGGGGCTTGATGAAGTCCATACATAGCCTTCTTGACTCTATACACCTTGTCTGGATTCTCTGGATCCTCAAAACCAGGAGGCTGCATCACATACACCTCCTCAACAATTGTTCCATAGAGGAAGGCACTCTTCACATCCATTTGATAGACAGTGAAGCCCATGCAGGAAGCATAGGCTAGAAATATTCTTATAGCTTCAATCCTTGCAATTGGTGCAAAGACCTCCTCATAGTCTATCCCTTCCTCTTGTGTATATCCCTGAGCCACTAAACGTGCCTTGTTTCTGACCACAATGCCTCTTTCATCTCTCTTGTTTCTTAGAACCCATCTTGTCCCTATAGGTCTGACATATCTGGGACAATCAACTAGCTCCCAAACATCCTAAATTGCAAATTGGTGAAGCTCATCCTGCATTGCTTCCACCCAACTTGGTTCTTTGAGAGCATCAAATATCTTCTTGGGTTCTTGTTGTGACAGAAAACAGGCAAACAAGCACGATTAAATAAGAGGGGTATCAACCTTCTTGTGTATATTTGCAATGAATCCACCAAGATTCTGATGAGATCTTCTAGTCTGAACAGGAGTCATAATATCACCAATGATTTGAGAAGTAGGATGATTCTTCATAGTAGAGGTGAGAACTCCTCCTTCAAAAAGTCTGTTGTCTTCAATCTCATTATCCAAGTTGCCAATATCTTCATCAGACTCTCTTTCATCAATAGTAGGATGAACCTCTTCATATAAATTGGAAGTTTCACCTTGTTCAAAATTAGAAGAGAAAAGATGCTCAAAAGTGTTGTCAACACCTGAACCTTGGTTGTCAGCGTTTGGGCTATCAACGCTTGAAATGTTGTTGTCAACGTTTGAGCCATCAACGTCTAAATTTGTCCTGTCAGCGCTAGATTTGCCTTTGTCAGCGCCTGAAGGACCATGCATGTTGTTAACTGGTGGTACTTGGGGACCATCATTATCCTTTCCAGCAGCAGCAGCAGCAAAAGCATCTGTCTATATGGGAATTGTAACATACTCTTGTATAGGAGATGACTTTTCTGCTTGTGATCCAACCTCTTCATTAACTTGTGTACCTGAAACATCAACAACTTGTTCTTCCACAACATTTGAAGTTACCTTCACAATGTTTGGATTAGTGACAGGCATATAATTTAAAGTCCTAGATAGAGGTTCCAAGTCAAACAACCAATTTGGACCACTTTCAGGATCACTAGGTTTACTCTCTAAATACCTAACATGTACTCTTTCAAGTATACGTTTTTCCTTCTTAAGGTAAACCCTATATCCCTTGCTCTGTACTGAATAACCCATGAAATAGCCTTCATCACATTTTGCACTAAATTTACCTAAGGCATCACTAGTATCAAGTACAACTACATGACAGCCAAAAGGTTTAAGAAAACCAATATTAGTTTTCCTTCCCCAAAGTAAATCATAAGGTGTTTCGTTCTATATCTTGTTGACCAATGCTCTATTCTGAACATAGCATGCTGTATTCATAGCCTCAGCCCAAAAAGCTATAGGGAAGTGAGCATCAGCCAACATAGTTTTGGCTGCTTCAATTAGGGTTCTATTCTTCCTCTCAGCAACCCCATTTTGCTGTGGGGTTCTGGCAACACTAAACTGCCTAGTAATCCCTTTCTTGGCACAAAAATCATCCAAAAGTTTATTTCTAAACTCACCACCATTGTCACTTCTAAGCATTTTAACTTCATTACCAGTTTTCTTCTCAATCTGGGTAATAAAGTCAATTAAAGTGTCAGCAGTGTCACTTTTCATAGCTAAAAAGAAAGTCCAAGTAAACCTAGAAAAGTCATCTGTAATGACAAAGCAGTAAGATTTACCATTCAAACTCTCTATATTTGTTGGACCAAATAGGTCCATATACAGCAAGTGAAGTGGTCTAGTACTAGAGTGCACTTGTTTAGACTTGAATGAGACCTTGTGCTGCTTGCCTTTAAGACATGCAACACAAGAGTGGTCATTATGGAAAGCCTTTTCAGGAAAGCCATCAACCAAGCCAAGTCTCACAAGCCTGTTTATATTCTTAAAGTTTATGTGCCCTAGTCTCTTGTGCCATAGATTACTCTCATCTACTGAAGCTTTAGCATAAAAACATGACATATTATTATTCATCCTAATACCATTAAGATTCACATTATAGATGTCTTTATGTCTAGGTGTTCTATAGTCAATATATTTCTCATCATGGATCATATAATCCTTGCTTAACACCAAGCATTCAGTATCAGTAAACAGAACTTTATTTTTGTTATCACAAACTTGTGATACACTAAAAAGATTATAATCAAGTTCCTTTACCACAAATACGTTCTCAAAACGCAAGTTCTTGGTGAGAAGAGTTCCTTTGGCTGTGATAGTTCCATATCCGCCTCCAAAGTAAACCTTATCACCATCCTTAATGGGAGTGAAGTTAGTCAGATAATCTTCCTTCCCTGTCATGTGCCTTTGTTGATCCCAAACTTAGATCGATTAAGCTTTGTGTATACGAGATTAGATCAAGTACTACACGTAGAGAAACCTTTGCTTATGAATAAAGTAACAAAGTGTTATGCGGAATTAACACTTGATCTAAAACACAATGATGTTAAACAAACTTTCACTTGTATTAGAATAATCGTACTTGGTTACAATGAAAGAGTTTAACTTGCGAATACTTATGAAAACTGATATTAAACTTTAACCTAAAAGATCTTCTTTTATAGAACAAGAAGTCTTGTACAATAAGCTACGAATCAACTATTCTAGGTAAAGATAAACATAGAAAATACATTGTCGTCTCTATCCTTACTAGAAATATTCTAGAATATAATAAACGTGTAGCTCACATCTTCCATCAGTGCTTGTCTTCATTCTGTCAACGCTTGACTTTAACTTGTCAACGCTTATGCTATCAGCGCTCACTTTGCTCTTGTCAACGCTTGAGTTGTTCTTGTCAGCGTTCAAGTGTTCTGGCCTAAATTTATTCCCAACAATCCTCCCCTAAACTTGATATCCACTCTTATGATCAAGTTTCTGAATAAACGTTAAGAACTTGGAGGAGTCTGACAAACCTTATCATATTGATGATAAATAAATCTGATCAAATTCTTTGCCACGTCACTTGTATAGTCTATCTCCAACTGGGTGTCCTTCATCTTCTCCAAAACAGCCTTGGATATGAAATACTGAGCATCTACAAGTAAATACTCAGCAAACTTTGTAGAACTCAAATGGTATACACCAGCAGCTGAATATAACCTCCATTGAAGACCACTGAGGTCATCTTCAAGATCCTTCCATATTTCAGGATCTTCTTCTTTTGTCCCACACATTCTTTTGAATGTGGTCCAAAGTTTTATTCCATTGGCTGAAGTTGGTGCTTCAGCCTCATACTTGGTCTCTAGCAACCTCCAAAGGTCCACCAAGTCTTCTCTGTCACAACTTGCAAATAAAGATATGAGAGTGGTAAAAGTGTGTACCTCCTTGCCAAATCTTCCAATTTTCCAGAATCCACATTCATCTTCATCATAACTCACAATTGGATTCCTGGAATCTAGTGGTAACACATGCACCATATCTGAAGCTTCTAATGGGGAGAGCTTGAGGCTCTTTCTAATGATTGCTTCACTTGGATATAGTTGATTCATATCTTTTGGAAACTCAAGAACAAATCCCTTCTTTACTGGTCTAGGAACTATCATAGCTTTCTTGATTGCCATCTCTTCTGCAAGTTGCTCCTTTCTTTCATCTGAAAGAAGTCTGAAAGTGTTTTCTTCTTGCACTTTCACCCAAATAGGATAAGCCCTATGTTCCAACTCATCAAATGTCAAAGCCTTCAGCTTCTGATGTGTCCATCCAACTCCATGACATTTGAGCAACATAAAATAGAGCTTCCTTCTATCCCTTTTCAACTCAGAGAGAATGTTGCTTGCCTTGTACTTCAACATCACCTTACAATCCTTCTGAACTCTAAGAAGAATTTCCAAACCCCATATCTGATCTGAAATGGTCAAGTCTGGATTATCCATACAGCTTTCTTCCCAAGAATTGTACATCTGAACTACCTCTGGCATATCAAAATCAATTTGCAACTTCAAATCTCTCAGCTTTTCCCTAGCAAGCTCATCACCATACTCAAGTCTTTCTGGTTCAACAATCATCACACTTGAATCTGAGCTAGCTCCATCACTTTCTTCTTCAGAAGTCACAACAAATGGTGACTTTTCCTTTTCACCTTGTTCCATCATTTGCTCAGCCAATCTTCTATCAAATTCAACCTGAGCTGCATTCTTTGGAACAATTTCTTCTACCAACTTACCCTTACCCTTATCTGTTGGTTCAATTGTTGGTAGGGTAGATGATAATACCTGAGTAGGAACATCTTTGATGATAGATGATGACTGGAATACATCACCTCCATATGCAGATCTGTCAACGCCCAAATTTCCTCTATCAGCGCCCAAAATACTTCTGTCAGCGTCCAAACTTGCCTTATCAACGCTCAAATATTTTCCCTCAGCGCCTTGTGTAACCTCTCTCAACATATCTGTAAATGATAAATTTAAATTGGTTGGAGAAATCAAGGACGTATCAAAACCTGTTTGTTCCTTCAAAGTAGTAAGAGCTTCAGCAACATCCAATGATTGTCCATCTTGACTGCTCTTATCACTCAGATTTCTTTGATCTTCCTCCCCTTTGGAAGACTCCTCCATACCTCCCCTTGAATGAGCACTCTCCAAAACAACAATCCTCTCCCTCAATTCCTTGAGTTCAAGGCCTTGGTTACTGAAAATTTGTACTAAGTCTGCATTTTGCTTTTGCAAGCTAATGCAGACAGCCGTCAATTCTAAAAGCGTCATTGGTTCCAGTCTGCCCTCTTCCAAAATGGGGATTTGACCTCCCAAGTCAGGTTCATTGGGCATGGATGAGGACTTAATTATGGTGGGACTGCCTTGGCCAGCTTCGAAGCCAGAACCAATAGTCCCAGCCTCATCCAGGGCACCAGCCACACTTGTGGTGGTGGTTCTCTCTGCTACATGGCTAGGACCACCAGAGGAGAACACTCCAGCAGTCCTTTGGCGTTTAATCAACCTATATTCAGGTGGTGTGGAAGATGGTGTAGAAGAAGGTGTAGATGTGGGTTGGTTAAGGGGTGTTTGGGATTATGATGGTTGGGTGTCAGCGGTGGAAATAGGCATATCAACGCCCACATTAGATGTGTCAGCGTCAAAGGGATTTTGGTCTATTTGCATTTGGTCAGGTGAGGGTAAAGGTTCAGGGATAGGTTCAAGTTGTGGGTGAGGGTCAATATGAGGTTGGGGGTCTGGTTGGGGTTGTGCTGCTGCAATAACAGCAAGCATGGCTGGGGTTAATGGTAGGTCTCTATGAGGTGGTGAATTCATCTTGGTAAAAATAGCCTTCTTTTGTTCAGGGATCTTATAAAAATCATTGTGATCCCTTGAACAATATCTTTGAGCATCAAAAACCATTTGCAGAAAACGGGGATAAGCTAAAGTCATTTTTGTCCCCTTGTTTTTACACATTCCTTCAAAAATCATTTTAGACCAGTTATAATTTTGCCCTGTTGCAATACACACAATAGCAGTTGCAATGGATCTATTGATCTCATTGTGTGCAGTACATTTGGGACTCACACATTGAAGGAGAATGTGAATGAGGTACTTCCAGGCTGGGGGAAATTCCTGCTTATGGTACTTATTAAGAGTACCTTCATCAGGAATAGGGTATCCCAAAGCCCTAAGCCCTTGTTCTATTTCAGATATGGGAAGAATGGTTATACCATCAGCATCATTAAGATGCAAGGCCTGGCGTACCAAGGCCTCAGTAACCACCCAAGGTCTCCCATGTACAATAGAAGTCAATGTGGTCACTCCATTAACTGTTGAGGAACTGACAGTGTTCCAAAACAGTTTAATGTGTGTGACTGGAATGAGTGGTGCATGAGAAAGAGCATACCTTAATGGGGATGCATTCAAATACTCCACCATCTGTGTGTATTGAGGGAACAAAGTATTATCAGCAACAAGATAAGCAATCATGTTGTGTTGAGACTTGAACCCCAAATCCAATTCTGCTGAGTTAAATCTTGGTGCCATTGATGAAAGCTGTTAATTTGAAGTATAAAAGATGAAGGTTGATAAGAGAAAAGTGTTAGACAAGAATTATAGATACCCTGTTTAAAATAGGAGCCAAATTTATAGGAGTGGATGAATGCACGTGATTGGCCCAAAAATGGGCAAAGATTTTCAAAAATCAATCATGAAAATATTGAAAAAGTTTATAAGTTATCTCATGCATTTAATGAAAGTAACAACTCCTAAAATTACGGCTTGAAAATATGTCAAAAAGTAACAACTGGGTAGGTCCCATTGTTTGTCAACGGTCAAATATAACCCATCAACGCCCAACGGCTATAATCTTGTCAACGTTCGCCTAAAGCCATGTCAGCGTCCATTTTGGTCACAACAACGCTTGGAAAAATCTTGTCAGCGTCCAAAAATAAAATTGTTTTAAAAAGTGAAAAATGACCTTAACAAGTAATTTATCCTAGAGAAGATAACCAAAAGCTGATAATTATCATAGGGCGGCAAGCACTGTCCAGTTATGCACACTTGCATAAACAAGATAGACATAACAGTCCTCTAGTGTCCCTTGCTAACCAAAACTCTTAACAACCAAGTTACCTTATAAAATCCTTGTTACTCCCAGGTAAAACCCATATCAAAATGATTCCCAAGCCTCCCAACAGACCACAACCAATTCTAGGCCAAAAATGTCTTGGCAGCATGCAAAGTTGATATACTATGCATGCTACAGTGCCTCATGGTTTAGTAAAACTAACCCATACTCACCTGTGGACACAATCTAGAATTGTGATGAGAGTATTGTAAGAATACCCAAGAGTCCTAAAGGTTCCTTAAACCTCCCCTTAAACTATGATACATGAGTTCTCAAAAATATATATGAACATTAAAAATTTATGTCAAGATAGGAATATAAATATTCCAACAATCATCCATAAACAAAACATGTCCAAATAACTCTTCAAAGATCCATAAGCAACTCTGTATCCAATGGTATAAAGCTACCACCTACCTACACATTTAGATGAAAACCACAAAACTAACATTTGTTGCTGACAGCGTCCCGACAACACCTATCAGCGTTGAAGGAACTCTTGTCAGCGTTAGACAATAATATCTCCAACAACGGCAAAGTAACACTTGACAGCGTTACATTTACCTTTGTCAGTGTTAGAAAAATAATGTGGAAAATCTAAATCATCACAAAGACCAATAACAATGCATTATCCTGTACATATTTTTACAAAAAGGTTCCAAAACACATATTAAGTGAGATTAACCATTCCAATATTTGTTACCAAATATTGAAATCTTCCAGCATCAAAAGGTTTAGTTAATAAATCAGCCACATTGTCCTCTGTGTCTACCCTATCTGGTTGTATTAAACCTTTCTCAAAGCAATCTCTTATAAAATGATGTCTAATTTCTATGTGTTTGGTTTTAGAATGATGTACAGGATTTTTAATAATGCATAAAGTACTGTTATTGTCTACAAAAATCTTGGTATGCATAAAATTATACCCATAATCCAACAACTGGTTCTGAATCCATAAGACTTGTCCACAACAAGCAGCTGCTGCAACATATTCTGCTTCAGTTGTAGAGTTGGCCACCACTGTTTGTTTCTTGCATTGCCAAGATATCAATCTACTCCCAAGAAATTGGCATCCACCAGTTGTGGATTTCCTATCAAACTTGTCACCACCATAGTCACTGTCTGAATATGCAATAAGGTCCAATGGAGAATCTTTTGGGTACCACAAGCCAAGATCTGGGTAACATCTTAGGTACCTAAAAATTCTCTTCCCAGCAAAAAGGTGACATTCTTTGGGAGTCACTTGATGGCGTGCACATGCACACACAGCAAACATGATGTCAGGTCTTGAGGCTGTAAGATACATCAATGATCCAATCATTGATCTATAGTGCCTAACATCCACATCCTTTCCAGCTCCAATTTTTCCCCAAGGGTGTTGCCTATCCATAGGA
This sequence comes from Glebionis coronaria, assembly GCA_025667525.1. NCBI lineage: Eukaryota > Viridiplantae > Streptophyta > Magnoliopsida > Asterales > Asteraceae > Glebionis > Glebionis coronaria. Next base: position 477,445,177 of record CM046874.1, read on the forward strand.
GTGGAAGCCTCCTTCTCATGTGGAGAAAAACCATATTTCTTCAAGATTTCAGCTACATACTTGTCTTGGGAGATGAAGATACCATCTTCTTTCTGCTGAACTTGTAAACCTAGAAAGAAGTTCATCTCACCCATTGCACTCATCTTGAATTTATCTGTCATGAGCTTGGAAAAGTCCTCACTCATTTTTGGATCAGTAGACCCAAAAATGATATCATCAACATAGACCTGCACAAGCAACACATGTTTTCCTTTCTTCTTTGTAAACAAGGTCTGATCTATGGTGCCCCTTTTGAAACCATTTTCCACCAAGTAGGTGGACAATGTACCATACCATGCTCTAGGGGCTTGATGAAGTCCATACATTGCTTTCTTCACTCTATAAACCTTGTCTGGATTTTCAGGATCTTCAAAACCAGGAGGTTGCATGACATATACTTCCTCAACAATTGTTCCATAGAGGAAAGCACTCTTCACATCCATTTGGTAAACAGTAAAATTCATACAAGAGGCATAAGCTAGAAAAATTCTTATAGCTTCAATTCTTGCAACTGGTGCAAAAACTTCTTCATAATCAATTCCTTCCTCTTGTGTATAACCCTGAGCTACCAAACGTGCCTTGTTTCTGACCACAATGCCTCTTTCATCTTTCTTGTTCCTTAGAACCCATCTTGTCCCAATTGGTCTCACATATCTAGGACAATCAACCAGCTCCCAAACATCCTGTATAGCAAATTGGTGAAGCTCATCCTGCATTGCTTCCACCCAACTTGGTTCTTTGAGAGCATCAAAAATTTTCTTGGGTTCTTCCTGTGACAGAAAACAGGCAAACAAACATGCTTGTACAAGAGGGGTATCAACCTTCTTGTGTATATTGGCAATAAATCCACCAAGACCTTGATGGGATCTTCTTGTCTGAACTGGAGCCATAACATCACCAATGATTTGAAATGTGGGGTGATCCTTAGCTGTGGAAGTGAGAACTCCTCCTTCAAAAAGTCTGGTGTCCTCAACTTCACGCTCCATGTTGCCAATATCTTCTTCCTCAGATTCTTCTTGATCAACAGAAATCCCTTCATGGACATTGGAAGGTCCACCTTGTTCAAAATGGGAAGAGAAAAGCTGTGTAAAGGTGTCTCCAAAGTCTGAACCTTGTTTGTCAGCGCTTGGGCTAACAACGCTTGAACTGTTGTTGTCAGCGTTGGAGCCATCAGCGTCTGAATTAGTCGTGTCAGCGCTTGATTTCCCTTTGTCAGCGCCTGAAGAATCATGCATGTTTGTATTTGGTGGTATTTGGACACCACCATTATCTTTCCTAGCAGCAGTAGCAGCAGCATAATACTCATCTGTCCATATAGGAAGTGTAACAAATTCTTGTGTGGGAGATGATTTAACTGCTGGTGGTCCATCCTCCTTAGCAACCTGTATACCTGAAACATTACCAATTCTCTTTTCCAAAACACTTGAAGTTACCTTCACAATGTCTGGATCAGTAACAGGCATATAATTTAAAGCTCTAGATAAAGGTTCTAAGTCAAACAACCAATTTGGACCACTTTCAGGATCACTAGGTTTACTTTCTAAAAACCTAACATGTACTTTTTCAAGTATACGTTTTTCCTTTTTAATGTAAACCCTATATCCTTTACTCTGCACTGAATAACCCATGAAGTAGCCTTCATCACCTTTTGAATCAAATTTACCTAGGGCCTCACTAGTTTCTAACACAACTACATGACATCCAAAAGGCTTGAGAAAGCCAATATTTGGCTTCCTTCCCCAAAGTAACTCATAAGGTGTCTTATTATGTATCTTGTTGACCAATGCCCTATTTTGAACATAACAAGCTGTGTTAACAGCTTCAGCCCAAAAGGCTATAGGGAAATGGGCATCAGCCAACATGGTTCTGGCTGCTTCAATAAGGGTCCTATTCTTCCTTTCAGCAACCCCATTTTGCTGTGGGGTTCTAGCTATGCTAAACTGCCTAGTAATCCCTTTCTTGGCACAAAAATCATCTAACAACTGATTTCTAAACTCACCCCCATTGTCACTTCTAATAATCTTGACCTCATTACCATTCTTCTTTTCAATTTGGGTAATGAAATTAATCAGACTCTGGGCAGTTCACTTTTCTTGGCTAAAAAGAAAGTCCATGTAAACCTGGAATAATCATCAGTGATAACAAAACAATATGATTTACCCTTCAAACTTTCTATATTAGTTGGACCAAAGAGGTCCATATGCAATAAGTGAAGTGGTTTAGAACTAGAGTGCACCTGTTTAGACCTGAATGAGACCTTGTGCTGCTTGCCCTTAAGACATGCAACACAAGAGTGGTCATTGTGGAAAGCCTTTTCAGGCAAACCATCAACTAAACCAAGCCTCACAAGTCTATTGATATTCTTAAAGTTTATGTGCCCTAATCTCCTGTGCCAAAGATTACTTTCATCTACTGAGGCTTTAGCATATAGACATGACATTTTATTATTTATCTTAATTCCATTAAGATTCACATTATATATGTCTTTATGCCTTGGTGTTCTAAAATCTATGTATTTCTCCTCAGGGATCTTATAATCTTTGCTTAACACCAAGCACTCAGTATCTGTGAAAAGAACCTTATTTTTGTTATCACACACTTGTGATACACTAAACAAATTATAATCCAGTTCTTTTACCAGGAAGACATTCTCAAATCTTAGATTGTTGGTGACGAGGGTTCCTTTTCCAGTGATGGTGTCGTAGCCTCCTCCAAAGTATACCTTATCACCATCTTGAATAGGAGAGAAATTGGTCAGATAGTCTTCCTTTCCTGTCATGTGCCTTGAGCATCCACTATCCCAGTATCCATAATCATTGATCTTCTTCTGAATGCCCTGCACATAAAGAAAACACATTAGTTTTCTTTGGGAACCCAAGCCTTGGAAGACTTGGATTCATTTGGTTGTTCAACAAGAACAGACTTGGTTCTCATAACAACCCCATTTTCATCCCTGTTTGAATGAAATTCCCAGTTAACCCCAATTGGTGTTGACAATGCTTTTGAAATATAATGAAACCTGTTGCATGTCATAGAAATACCAGTAGAATTAGGGTTTTGGTCTTGTTTTGGTCTCCATGTTAAGCTAGTAGAAGCTTTAGACCTATTTCCCTGTGGTTGCAAATACCTAGGTTTAGCAGTGTGTCTGTCAGCGCTGAAATTTCTCTTGTCAGCGCCCCGATTGCTCTTATCAGCGTTGAACCTAGGGTTTGCTACAGGAACCCATTGCCTATTTGACCAAGTGTTTGACTTTTGAAAAGGTCTTAGGCCTTGTGTGTTAGACCCTCTAGAAAAGAATGGGGCTGGTCTAACAACTTGTGAACTTTTGTTCACAAAGGTATTGGGTCTGACAGTGTTTGACCTATGTTGACTTTTGTCAGCGCTGAAATGGTTCCTATCAGCGTTGACATTGGAAGCGTTGACACATTTGTATGCCAAATGTGAGAAGCTACCACATGTGTAACAAGCTTTTCTAGACATAGTCTTAGGTCTAGAAACAAAGAAGCCTGTTCCATGGTTACTAACTTGGCTTTTTGGTGACCTAGTATTTCTATACATCTCAGCATACTTAACACTAGGTTTTCTAACAGTTTGTGGGCCAAGGTCAACAGCTTTGCCAGTGGTAGGGTGTGTGATCTTAATAGGTTTAGGATCATAGGACTCCACAATTGGTATCATGTTTGGTGTGGGCTCATTTGGACTTTCACACAACAACCCTCCCTTAACAAACAAGGTGTGGTTAGCTTTCTTCCACTCATCTAGGTCAGTCAGCTTTTGCTTGTATTCCTCAACTGGGGAAGTCACTCTAGGTGGAGGAATGAATTCCTCCTCTTGGCATTCTGGCAAGCCAGTCCAAGATAAGTCCTTTGATTGGACACCATAGAAATCCCCAGCTGGTGGTGGAACACCAGTATAATTATTCATCCCAATCCCACTCATATCCTTAGAGTCTCTTTGTTTACTAACACACTCTCCTAGGGATTGTGTGGCCTTATCAAATCTCTGGATTTTAAGACTCACATTATCTTTATTTTTGTTAGCCTCCTCTAACTGAGCTATCAAATCAAGATTAACCCTATTTACTATATCTTGAACATCCTTACTCTGATGTAACTCATGTTTTAAGATATTTATCTGATCCTTTAAATCAAACTCCATTTTCTTATACTCAGCTACTGTCTTTTCTGTTTGGGTGAGAGTAATTTGATAATTAGATACTTTGCATCTTTCAGTACTTGCCTCATCTAATAACTTAACTATCTCTTGTTTTAATTTTTCAGTATTTAAACGACAACCCTTAGAACAGAAAGCATCATCATATACCTCATTATCTGATGAAGAGGAGGAGTGTGCCATGAGAGCATATTCAACATGCTCTTCTTTAACTTCAGCAACCAAAGCTCTGTCCTCTTCCTCATTCTTAGCCATCCAGCTCCAATCCCATTCTCCAACTCCATCAATTTGTTGAACAGCAACCATGGCCTTGGGATCTGGGCTCTTAATCATTTGGCTTGAAGGCTTCCCAGCATCAGATCTTCTTAGAGATCTACATTCCCTCATAAAGTGCCCCATCCTATGACAGTTGTAGCACTCAACTTTTGACTTGTCAAATCCAGCAACATCCTTAGCATTAAAGGTCATCTTCTTCTTGAACCTTTTATTGAACCTGTTTGCTCTTAAACTTACAAGAGCCATAGTCCACTTGATGTCCATTTCTTCTAATTGTTCATCACTTATCTGCTCAAGATCTTCATATGTAATTCTTGAATCACTGGGCAAAGAAGCAATGAATGCACACACAGTATCTAGATCAAAACCAGCAGGTTTAATTCTATCAGCGCCATGATTGTGTGTGTCAGCGCTTGAGTACAAAGCGTTGACAGGATATGATCCAGCGCTGACAGACTGAGATCCAGCGTTGACACATTGAGATCCAGGGGTTGAATGTCCATAGAAGTTCATGGAATCAAATTGACCTTCACTTTGTGATAAGAAGGCCATGTTGCTACTGGAAGATTTATTATCACTATCCAATTGCCATTCATTCTCCAACAGTCTTAGTTTGTTGAAGATGTCATCAAACCTGGAAGTCTTGTGGGTATTATTGACAAGAATGGATCTTGTCTCAATCTTCCACACATCACCAAGGCTTTTGAGAAAAGTAGCATTCAATTCAGGGTCATCAATCTGTGTTCCCATGAAGGAAAGTTGACTTGTGATGTCAAGAAGTCTACTTCTCACACTGCTGAGATTCTCATTAGGTTGAGCTTTAAAGACAGCATACTCATGCAATAGTTGCTTCTTCTTTTCTTCTTTTGTGTCAGCATTGCTACCATGTGCTACTTCAAGAGCTTCCCAAAGCTCTTTTGCAGACTCAAAGCGTTTGTATTTGTGCTGATTCTCATGACCTAGGGCGTGTTTCAAGATGTTCAAGATTTTCATGTCCACCCTCTTCTTGGCTATATCTTCAACAGCTACAGCTCTCCCATCTCCAGGCTTTTCTACCTTATCAGCTTCAGGACAATTAGGAACAGCTGTCCTTGTGGCAATTGCAGCAGTAATCTTTGCTGCTTTATCGAATGTGTTCCCATATTCGATAATTTCCCAAAGAGTGTAGTCATGAATAGCTATGTATTGCTCAAAATTGGACTTCCAAAGCTCAAAGTTCCTGGCATCAAACATGGGAATTTTGATACTAGGGTTTGAGAAGTTGTTTTGTAGCAAAGAAGCAGGTTGATCTGTGCCAGACATGATGTTTTTAGGGTTTGGAGAATTTTAGGGTTTTTAGGGTTTTTGGTGTTTTAGGGTTCTTGCGTTACTTAAAGATCAAAAGTTTCTCAACAAGCTCTGATACCACTTGTTGATCCCAAACTTAGATCGATTAAGCTTTGTGTATACGAGATTAGATCAAGTACTACACGTAGAGAAACCTTTGCTTATGAATAAAGTAACAAAGTGTTATGCGGAATTAACACTTGATCTAAAACACAATGATGTTAAACAAACTTTCACTTGTATTAGAATAATCGTACTTGGTTACAATGAAAGAGTTTAACTTGCGAATACTTATGAAAACTGATATTAAACTTTAACCTAAAAGATCTTCTTTTATAGAACAAGAAGTCTTGTACAATAAGCTACGAATCAACTATTCTAGGTAAAGATAAACATAGAAAATACATTGTCGTCTCTATCCTTACTAGAAATATTCTAGAATATAATAAACGTGTAGCTCACATCTTCCATCAGTGCTTGTCTTCATTCTGTCAACGCTTGACTTTAACTTGTCAACGCTTATGCTATCAGCGCTCACTTTGCTCTTGTCAACGCTTGAGTTGTTCTTGTCAGCGTTCAAGTGTTCTGGCCAAAATTTATTCCCAACAGCCTTGAGCATCCAGTGTCGCAATATGCATAATCATTGACCTGTTTTTGAATGCCCTGTACATAAAGAAAACAAGTTAGTTTTCTTTGGGAACCCAAGCCTTAGCAGACTTGGATTCATCTGGTTGTTCAATAAGAACAGACTTAGTTCTTATAACAACCCCTTGTTTATCCCTCTTTGGATGAAATACCCGGTTAACCACAATAGGTTTTGTAATGACCTTTGAAATATAATTAAATCTGTTACAGGTCATAGAAATCCCATTATCATTAGGGTTTTGATTTTTCTTAGGTCTCTATGTCAAGCTTGAAGAAGCTTTAGACCCCTTACCCTGTGGTTGCAAATATTTAGGTCTTGTCACGTTTCTGTCAGCGTTGGATTTGGTCTTGTCAACGCTGAAATTACCCTTATCAGCGTTGAACCTAGGGTTTGCTACAGAAACCCATTGCCTATTAGACCAAGTATTTGTCTTTTGAAATGGTCTCTGTCCATGAGTGTTAGACCCTCTAGTGAAGAAAGGGTATGGTCTAACAACTTGTGGACTTTGCTACACACAAGTTTTGAGTCTGACAACGTTTGACTTTTTAACAGCGTTGACCTTGGAAGCGTTGACACACTTATATGCTAAATGTGAAAAGCTACCACAAGTGTAACAGGATTTTCTAGACACAACCCTAGGTCTAGAAGAGAAGAAGCCTGTTCCATCATTACTAACTTGGCTTTTAGGTGACCTAGTATCCCTATACATTTCTGCATACTTGATGCTAGGTTTTCTAACAGTGTTTGAGCCAAGATCAACAGTCTTGCCAGTGATTGGGTTTGTTACCTTAATAGGGTTGACTCATTTGGACTTTCACATAACAAGCCACCCTTAACAAACAAGGTAGGGTTGGCTTTCTTCCATTCATTCAAGTCAGTCAACTTCTGTTGATACTCTTCAACTGGGGTAATGACTCTTGGTGGAGGAATAAATTCCTCCTCTTGGAGTTCTGGTAGACCAGTCCAAGATAGGTCCTTTCTTTGGACACCATAGAAGTCACCAGCTGGTGGTGGAACCACAGTATAGTCTTTCATCCCAATCCCAGTCATGTCCTTAGGATCTCTTTGTTTCTTAACACATTCTCCTAGGGTTTGTGTGGCCTTATCAAATCTCTGAATTTTAAGGCCAACATTATCCTTATTCTTAATAGCTTCATCTAACTTAGCCTGTAACTCACTATTAACCCTTTCCATGATGTTCCTAACATCATTACTAGCATCTAACTCATGTTTTAAGATATTTATTTTATCTTTTAAGTTAAATTCCATTTTCTTGTACTCGGAAACTGTCTTATCAGTTTGAGTGAGAGCAAGTTGGTAGTTAGACAGTTTGCATCTCTCAGTACTCACATCATCTAATAATCTTAACACCTCTTTGTTAAGTTTCTCAGTATTTAACCTATAAACCTTACTACAAAAAACATCATCGTATACCTCATTATCTGATGAAGAGGAGGAGTGCGCCATGAGAGCATATTGAACATGCTCTTCTTCTTCTATCTCAGCAACCAAAGCTTTATCCTCTTCCTCATCCTTAGCCAAATAGCTCTAATACCATCCCATACCATCAATTTCTTGCACTACAACCATGGCCTTAGGATCCTGAGCCTTAACAATTTGGCTTGAGGGTTTGCCAGCATCAGATCTTCTAGGAGATATGCATTCTATCATGAAATGCCCCATACGATGACAATTGTAGCATTCAACCTTGGATTTATCAAATCCAACTGTGTCATATGCATTAAAGGTCATCTTCTTCTTAAACCTTCTATTCCACCTGTTTGCTCTTATACTAGCAAGAGCCATGTTCCACTTAATATCCATCTCCTCCAAGTGCTCATCACTTATTTGCTCAAGGTCCTCATATGTAATCACTGAACCATTGGGCAAAGAAGCAATGTAAGCACATACAGTATCCAGATCCAAACCAGCAGGTTTAACTCTTGGTGAGTCACTTTTGTATGTGTCAGCGTCTGAATATGAGGCGTTGACAGGACATGTTCCAACGTTAACACATGATGATCCAGTAACTGGGTGCATGTAAGAGTCCTTCTGATCAAATTTACCTTCACTACCTGAGAAGAAGGCCATGTTACTATTGGTAGACTTACTTCCATGCTCCAAAAGAGTTTCATTCTCCAACAGCCTTAGTTTGTTGTAGATATCATCAAAAGTGGAACTTTTGTGAGTGTTATTGGGAAGTATAGATCTTGCCTCAATCTTCCACGCATCACCAAGACTTTTAAGAAAAGTGGCATTAATGTCAACATCACCAAGTTGTGTCCCCATGAAGGACAACTTGCTTGTAATGTCAAGCAGTCTGCTTCTCACACTGCTAAGCTTCTCATTGGGTTGAGCCTTGAAAACAACATACTTATGCATGAGTTGCTTCTTATTCTCTTCCCTAGTATCATCATTGCCACCGTATGCAACTTCAAGAGCTGCCCAAAGGTCTTTTGCAAAATCATAACCTCTGTATTTATGCTGGTTCTCTTGTCACAAAGAGAGTTTCAGAATGTTTAGGGTTTTCATATCAACCCTTCTCTTTGCTATGTCTTCAGCAGACACAGCTCTACCATCACCAAGTTTTTCTTTCTTATCTGCTTCTGGACATCCAGCAATAGCAGTTCTTGTAGCAATGGCAGCAGCAACCTTTTCAGCTCTATTGTATGTGTTTCCATATTCAATTATCTCCCAGAGAGTGTAGTCATAGATCCCCAGATATTGCTCAAAGTTGAATTTCCACAATTCGAAGTTGGTTGCATCAAGCATGGGAATCTTGTTGTTTGGTAAAGGTGAGGAGGAGGAGGTTACTTCTAGATTTGACATGATGTTTTTAGGGTTTTGTGAAAATTATGGTTTTGGTGATTTTAGGGTTCTTGTGTTCTTTAAGATCAAAAGTTTCTCAACAAGCTCTGATACCACTTGTTGATCCCAAACTTAGATCGATTTAGCTTTATGTATACGAGATTAGATCAAGTTATACACGTAGAGAAACCTTTGTATATGTATCAAGTAATCTAAGTGTTATGCGGAATTAACACTTAAACAAGAACACACAAAGATGTAAACAAACTTTCACTTGATTAATGATAACAAACTTGCTTACAATGAAAGTGTTTAACGTATGAAAACTTATATGAACAATAACCTAAAGGTCTTCTTTTATAGACATAAGAAGCCTTGTACAAGAGTCTACGTATCAACTATTATAGGTAAAGATAATTATAGAAAATACAATGTTGAACTTATCTTTACTAGAAACAAACTAGAAACAATATACGCGTAGACTAAATCTTTCCATCAGTGCTTGTCTTCAATGTATTAACGCTTGACTTCTTCTTGTCAACGCTTGGTCTGTCAGCGTTTGTTTTCTTCCTATCAACGCTTGTTTTACTCTTGTCAGCGCTCAAGTAGACTGGCTATATTTTATTCCCAACACATTCTAGTGTAAACATGAGAGTTTTTGGTTCTTTGTTGGTGCTTTTGGTAAGAGTAATATAGCCTAAGAGTTTGCAGTTCAAGTCCTAGTCCCTAAGTAAGATTTGCTTTGTTAAAGTTAGTGATCAGAAGCTTAACTAGTGTTTGGATTATAGTAAATTGAGCTCTTAGTCTAAGGATTGGAGATTTTCTTGTTCACATCAGTAAACTAGTCCATTTGTAGTCTGTTCTCAAGGTCTATGTGTCAAAACATCAGTCAAAAAGGCACTTGCCACCAAAAATACTTGTTTAGACCTAGCTTAAAGTCTCAGGAATTTTCATACAGTCCTAGTTTCTTTGTTTCTCATTGTTAAACTTCAACTTTTTGTTTTTTGAAAACCTCATCTCATCAGCTTTCCAGTTTGCATAAGCTTTTAGTCCAGTTCACAGTTTAGCTTATCAAAATAAGCAAATTAAAGTTACTATAGTGCATTTATTTTCAGCCTTGATAATTTTCATTCCAGCCATTTCTACTTCATAAAACCTCTAGTTTTCTTGCTCAGTTTTACTTAGAAACATGTCATAATCCTTTTTGGAAAGTTTCACCTTTTTCTCAAATTTGGTCAAACTTGGTCAACATAAGCTGTTGTTGGCTTATTTAGGATTCCAGCTTATTTTCTTAACCATTTTCAAAACCAAAAGACATTCCAAGCTTCTTTAGACTTGATTAATCAGTTTTAACAAGAAAATCATAAAGTGGATGTCTAGATTCATTTTGAGCTTATTGTGAGCTTATTGTGATAAGCTAAATCGAGTTTCACTGGCTTTTGATCAAAATCCTTTTGCAAGCATAGCTAAATTTCAGTTTTAAGCACTTTAGTGAAAACCAAATCAAAATTGGTTGGGTAATAAGCTCATTCTAGCTTTTTCGAGTGTTAATGCCCGTTTTGTGAAAAGTTATACTTTTATTTGCATTCTGGTCCCTGGATTTTCTATAACTTGTTAATTAGTTTTGAAAGTTCAATTTTCTAGGGTTTGCATTACTAGGTCCCTGAATTTCTGTTTGTTACAAAATTGGTTGGTTAGTTTTGGAATTTGTTAATTAGTTGCACTAGTTTGTTACTATTTTCACATTTCTTCCTTATAGTTTCTGATTTTGAATTTCTAGTCCTTATATTTTCATTTCCTTTACATTTCAAGTACTTATACATTTCATGCATTAAATACTTGTACTTTGTGGATATTATGTGGTAATTGCACTTTGTTTTACAGTTCAATAGTTCTATAATATTTTCCATTTTTACGTGTTTGTTTGAACTAAACCTAGAATCCAAATAATTTCTTAACAACCAAGAACAATTTCAAACTTGATATTAGTGGGCCTTTCAATTTGTCTTGACTCGAGAAAAAACAAACTTGCAAAATACTAAATATTAAATGGCGACGCTGCCGATTCATGACATTACGAGAGACTATTGATTGACGGTTTCGATTGGATTTTGGGACCCGTTCACCTTGTGAACGTTCTTTTTACGTATCATAAATCCAAAACATAAAAAAATAAAAAAGATAAAAATAAAAATAAAAATAAAAAAACCACAAAATCAATTCTTTTCCTAAAGAATTGAACCAAAAAAATAAAAAAAATCCAAAAAGTAATATTTTTTCTAAAATATTACACCCAAAAAAATATATATTATATCGGTTTTCATCGTTTTTACGTACATATAGTATTTTTCTTAAAAAAGCCAATAAATACAAAAATATTTTTGATATATTATTATATGTAGATACATATACGTATACGAACACTCAATACACATATTTCATAAGTATTGCTTTTGAAATACACCATGTTCGAGAGCGTTCCGGTCCTTGACACGTGTATCGATCAGATTTAACTAAAGCAAGAATAGATAAATACTTCCAATAGGCAAGAATTCGATGAATACTAGTTACAAAGTGAATAGAAAGGCGACATGCTATAAAATGTTGTCTAAGGGTTAATAGGTACTTAAGTGCTTCGCGCCACCTAACCCCCGTTCACTAGTGAGTATTCTAAGAAGGAAATCTTGATTGGGGGTCTTGCACCCAAGTATTACTTACATATACTATACTTTCTTGTGGATATTACTTATTGAACCTCGGAAAGGATGATCCCTTCTTTTCCAAAGTCGAACGAGAGCTTCTCTCTCACTCCTTGATTTGAGTTGCATGCTCACCCGAGGGCGTGCACAAATACCTTTTGGTGTACAACCCCTTCCTCCCAAAAGGAAGGAAAAGAGAAAGAGTAAGAACAACATCGTCCATCAAGCCGATCCCGAGAATCGTGCGTTCAACAACACACAAGAAGCCATGGCCGCCGTTGACAATAGACCTTTGATGGAGCACCTCCAATCAAATGTGCAAGGATATGCCGATGTCATTGTTATACCCGAGATACCCGCAAATACCTTTGAGCTTATGACATCTATGATTACCTTGGTTTCAAACACACCATTTTTCGGGAGACCTAATGATGATCTACATGATCATATCAAGAAGTTTTTATCCATTTGCAATACCCTTAAGTACAATAGAGTTCCTCATGATGCCATTAAGTTGATCCTAGTTCCATTCTCCTTAGAGGCAATGCTAAGTACTGGCTAGATAAACAACCACCTAAGAGCATTACCACTTGGGATGACTTTACTAAGAAGTTTTTGAACAAGTTCTTTCCTCCATCTAAGACCACGGCTTTAAGAAACCTAATCATTGGATTTCAACAAAAACATAATCAAACCTTTAGTGATGCTTGGGAAGAGTACACGGAGTTATTGAGAAAATGCCCCAATCATGGATTCAACAAAGTTCACCAAATCAATACCTTCTATAATGGATTAAGACCACATCATCAAGATTCCCTCAACTCCTCCGTGGGTGGGAACATTCTTTCCAAATCCATACAAGAGGCATGAGACATTATTGAAACTAAATCCATGGTGCAAACAAATAACCAAAATGATGAAAGGGTCCATGTTGTGCAAGATAGTTCTCACATATCCTTTGATAATCAAATCCTCAAGAGTCACCAAGAGATACTTAAAGCAATGGAAAGAAATCAAGAGATGAATCAAAAGACAAATTAAGACATAGCCCAAGCCCTTAAGAACCTTTACTTGAACAACTTTTCCAATGATGTGAATGCCATTGCTATTTCATGTGAGACTTGTGGAGGTCCTCATTCTTACCTACAATGTGACAAGGTTCAAAATTACCAAGGTGAATGTTATGCTTATCAAGATGAACATAAAGAGCACTTCAAACCTAACATCAACCCAAACAATCTCTCTTACAAGTCAAATAGTTACCTTGCTCCACCCGACTTTCCACCCAATCCACCAACCCAAAATCAAACCAACCCTCCTCAATTGCTTCAAAGAAATCAGGGCCTAGGCCAAACTACCAAGGAAACAACTATAGAGCACCCAACAACTTTCAACATCAAGGAAATAACTTTCATACAAATAATCAAGTATTTAACCAACCTCCTCCACCCTTTCAAAATCAAGGATACCATCAAGGTTATAATCAAGGATATGGGAAAAATGATACCTTTGAGCTACTTCAAAAGATGAACCAAGAAAACGAAAGAAGAATTCGTGAAAGTGAAAAGAGAACACAAGATCAAATGAGAGCCATGAATGAGGAGACTACCAAGAGGATTTTGATGATGATTACTCAAAGACCACAAGGGGCTCTACCTCCAAACACACAAACAAATCCAAGGGCTAATGTCAATGCTATCACAACAAGAAGTGGAAAGGCAACTAATGATCCTTCACCTCCTACACCTTCTTTGGTTAAGCCTTCTATGGTTCAGCCTTGTGATAATCCTTCAACATCAAACACAACACCTTCAAGCTCTACAACTTAAACACCTACACCTTCTCATCCTACAACAACTACTACTTACCTTCCACACCTACCAATGAAGAAACCAACAAAGAGAACCCTTCAATAACAACTACTCAACCTACACTAAAGCCAAGCCTTCCTTACCCATCAAGATTGAGAAAGGTGAAACTTAAAAACAAGGATGATATTCAAGTCTCTAATTTTTTAAGGATGTTCAAGCAACTTAACATAAACATATCCTTTGCGGAAGCTCTTGCCTATATGCCAAATTTTGCTAAAATGTTCAAAGATCTCCTCTCAAACAAGGAAAAGTTGGTGGATTTTCCTAACACGTCACTTAATGAGAATTGCTCCGC